>JAJVDC010000200.1:0-71456 GCA_021436925.1 Neofusicoccum ribis
ATTATAGTAACCTCGGTTGTAGTAAGAAGGTGAGTAAAAGGGGTAGTATGGAGGCTAGTGTAATAGCGTTGAGCTAACAGTGAAACACGTGATTGCGGGCTAATGTGGTTGACAGAAAGAATAACTTACCGTCAACGAATCTCCATGCAAATAACGACCCTCGGCTCCAAAAGGCGACAAATGTGTACGACGGGTGGAACAGAAACGCATCTATATCTTCTCCCTAATCGGTCAATCAATGTATGCCGTTTCACATCAACGGTTAGTCCGGTATCCTCGTCATTTATGATCTCGAATACGGCAGTCGAAAATAGACAAATGTCCCGCATGCGATCCCAAAAGAACAAGTAGCGATCATTCAAGCTAAACCCAATCTTATTCGAGTAGTGCCCCAAAATCTACAATGTTGATTCGGGCTCCCATTGCATCCGAGAACGCTCCGAAAAGTCGGCAGGAAGTGGAAAGGTCTGGTCTTGTTAACCCTTCTAGATCTTTTCCGAGCGTGTAGAGAGTTCGCAGAATGACGATAGATCTAATGTCCGTACTAATGGCCAGAGGAAATGACGATTTCCAGCTTCCAATTGCAAACCCATCTGCTGCATCTTGCCGGAGGGCATGTCGCAATTGAAGTGAGATCTCGGAGTCGAGGAGTGGAATTTTGATATTGGCGACGCGCAGGCTTGTCTCATGTTTTCTGAGTTCGTATCTCGCAATCCAGCCTCTTCTTAGATACTCGTGGTCTGGCATCACATAATCTGCATCGAAATTTGACAGAGCCATGGCATATTTCCTGGGAAGGAAAATGCTTAGGATTCCTGCGAGTCCAAGCTCAAAGCTCGTGCGAGACAACTAATAAAATGGAGGAAAGCTTCGGTCCGGATCCCCGTCGGTCATTGGTTCAAACCGCGTGAAGTTCATCGCTGGATTCCCAACAAACTTCAGGAACTTACTCGTGGAAAATTTCGACACCTCGTCCCAGACTATTTTTGGCGAGCGTCGTAGACTGGAGCCCCACTCAGACTTTAGGATTTCCATATGCTTTGCAAGAGACTCAAAGGGTTGTCTCAAAGGCCGAATAGGTTTCTCAGCCTCAAAATAGACATAACTTCGACAAGAGAATAAAATACATTTGATTTGCAATCTTCAGCCGAACGATGTCTTCCGCCACCTAATATAAAACTCGATCGACTTCTTACCCCCACTGCTATCATCACTCGTAAGTGCAGCCTCCGTCTCTCTCAGGATTGTACATTTCTGACCATCCCCATCTGGCCTCCTGCCCTCCCTTTCCCTGTGCCATATGCAGCCGCCGACTCCGACCTGAACGTCCCCATCTTCAACTTTTCATGCATTCTCGAGCCGCGGCCGAACCGGCGATGGAACGAACTCGCGCCGTGGCTACCGCCGCCGGAGGAGTATGACAAGAACGATAGTTGGCGCAGCAGCAGGCGCAGTGCGGCCGGCGACCCGGCGATGATGCCGGTGCCCTCTTAGACCCGCGGCCGGACAGCGATCTGGGCGACTCTACGGAGGTACTCGAGCGAGTCGTTGCAGAGGATCAGGTATCTGAGATGCACGACCGTGGCGGTACTGGCGCTGTTTCGTTGTTCCGAGCGGGAGCAAAAAGAGTGGTGTGTGTGAACAGGGGACGGGTTTCTAAGGTGGTTAGCGCGAGGACGAATGCTATGGAGACTTTGACGCAGCGCTGATGCTGGACGTCGTGCAGCATCAGAGCCGGGTACGGAGGGCAGTGACGATCATGGTGATGTGGATGATACAGCGGAAGATGCGTTCCGTCGCGATGCGGAGTAACGCCACGCAGATGTTGCATTTGATCGGGATGGTGGTTAGACAATAGATTATTTGGGCGAAGGTGTACCACTGCGTTGGGTTAGCCCGAAGCGGTGGAAGGTTCTCGGGTTGAGCTCAGAGCTTCCTCTCGGCCGCTGATAGTAATCATTAAGGTTATCTGGACGAGTGCCGGCGCCATTGCAAATGCTTATGAAAGCCCAAAGTATATCTAACGTAAATATCAGTAAACACGGACGAACCTAGGTATCGGAGAGAACATACAAGGCCTATGCACATGAGCTACTCATCAAGACCAAAGACTTTGAGGTCTCGGGCGATGACAGTGAGCCGCCAGAAGATCAAGAGGATTATGGTGACAACAAGGGGCGAAAGCCCCGGCACAGTTGAATTGACGGCCATTGCGCATCAGAGAGGCACTCTGAACGTGATTCTGGGCCCATCTAAGGTCAGAAGGTGCGAGGCGGAGAATACCAAGACTTCCACTGTCCCGGATGTTGGAATTGACTTCTCTCGGCCATGTAGCAGCTTGATATGACCGTTTCGGGCAGGCTTGAGGCATGCTTTTGCAGCAACAGCATCTTCATGGGGCAGGAGAAATTCGGCATGGCCGTGATGCAATGATCACATTCCCGGGAGACCGAGGAAGTGCAGAATAAGCTTTCCCAGTGAGGTGCAAAGGTGTTGGGAAGACCGCATGCGGGATGGGCCGGAGGAAAATGGAAGAGCTAACGCGGGCCACTGACACGGCAATACCCAATTAGTCGCCTGATCGAGTGCGGTCGCAGTATTGGGACCAAGTATCCCGCTGTATGTGCGGCGGACTAAGATCAGGGATGTGGCGACGCGAAGCAATCCGGGGTTCCCGCCCGGGCGGGATCCTGCCCCCGGCTGTTGAATCTAGCCACCTGTGCGGGAACGAGTCATGTCTGCGATGATCTCGGGCCTGATTCTCTTCGCTTGGAAGGTGGAGCAAAAAGCCTCATCTCCCCATGGGCATTGTTCGCTAGCCCAAACGGTGGCCGTCGTTAGCCGGGCCCCACTCGCTTGAAGCTTCGCTTGCTTCTATTTGTGGCCGTTGCTCCCCTCCCAGCTCCAGAAAGCCGGGTAACCTGTTGTTCACTGTTCAGTCTCTCTTGCTATTATCTTGCTCCCAGATTGTGGTCTGAGATATCATCAAAAAACTGTTGCGGCAGATATGAAGACAGAGATCACTATCAACGATGCGGACCTCGCGTCGCTCAAGGACAAGGTGGTTGTAGTCACCGGTACGTGGATTGAGGGAGAGAACTTCTCCAAGACAACACTTCTGAGTTCTTCTATTCTGAGCATTTTCACAACGAACATCTTTCCTGTCGGGCGTGCCTCTTTCTTTCTTTTCTCTCGTCAGGCCGTCATAGTCTGAGCTGAGCATCATTTGTCGTTCTTGTACGGCCATCGCTCTTGTTCTCATGCATGTTATCATGTCCTTGCATTTACTTTCAACCGCGACACGTCACAAGTCTGGAAGCCTGGCCCACTCGAGCCTCAGACGGCATGAGATAGCAAGACTTGCCCCATCTGTGTGATAGCTCTGCTGAATGGTCAACCTGCCAAAAATAGCCCAGCCAATTGTGGTGGGGTGAATACGGGCAAGCGGAGCCTACCCACAGGAGCGGACGACAACACATCGTGAGGAGAAGGATGATGATCCCCGTCTGCAAAAGCCGGCATCCGTTCCTTCCTTCCTGGCACCAACATGCTTACCTTCTAACCACGCTATACCGCAGGCGGCTCTTGCGGCATTGGCCTCGCCACGGTCAACCTCCTCGTCTCGCTCGGCGCGTTCGTGGTCTCGGGCGACATCATCGCCCCACCACCCACTTCGTCCGATCGACTGATCTACCAACGCACGGACGTGACCAGCTGGACTGAGCTCTCCGCGCTGTTCAAGAAGGCGAAAGCCTTGCACGGCCGCATCGATCACGTCTTCGCCAACGCCGGCATCCCCGCGCGGACGACGTACACGGAAGACGCGGTCGATGAGAACGGCGACCTGCTCGAGCCAAGCCACCGGGTGGTCGACGTCGACCTGCGGGCCGTGATCAACACGACGGCGCTCGCCGTCTTCTACATGAAGCCAGAGAGGCAGCAGGGCGGAGGCAGCATCACCCTGACCGCCTCGGCGGCCAGTAAGTACCGGTCTCCTCGCGCGGCAAGCTGCACGTACCCAAAGCAGCAACCCCGATCACGTCGTTCCGGACACCAACCGCTGACTCGCCACCACCAGGCCTCCAGAGGTTCCGCGGCGCCGACTACGGTAAGCAGCTCACACCTCCCCCGGATTCCAGAGAAGGCAGGCAAGCTGACGGCGGCGCAGCGGTGGCCAAGCACGGGGTGCTGGGGCTGATGCGCGGGGTGCAGCCCAACCTGCGGCGGCAGGGCGTGGCGGTCCGCGTCAACACGGTCAACCCCAGCTGGACGGCGACGGGGATCGTGCCGGCGGGGCTGCTGGAGGCGATCGGGGCGCGGGCGCAGGCGCCCGAGGCGGTGGCCCGGTCGGTGGGGCTGCTGATGGCCGACGCGGCCAGGGACGGCCAGGCGCTGTACTCGGTCGAGCAGGCGGTGCTGCTGCCGGCGGCGGCGGAGGGGATTGTGGGGGTGGGCCGGATGGGCGAGGACGAGGCGTTTGGGCGGATGGCGGAGAGGGCGGCGGCGACGGGGTGGGTGTCGTGATCGGGGTGGTGCTTTGGCGGTGGTCGTGGGTGAGGTTGTGGGTGAGGCCGTGGGTGAGGTCGTGACTGAGCACCGTGGTGGCGTGGGCTGAGAATCATGTCGTCATGCGGCACGGACGGGCTGAGTCGCGAGTGCAGCCGCGCTCAGACCGGCGGATCTGCGAATGCTGGCGGTGGCTGAACGATCCCGCCATAAGAAGGCGAGCGGCCGCGGGTTGACATGTTCTCGAAGAAAAAATTTTCCTTCGATCGATCAGATCACCGATGGGCTGGGGAAGCGCTGCTCGGGCGGCTGGCGTGACTGGTTAATCTATGGTGGCAAAAGGCGGAGAGAGCGGTGTGGGTGTTGAGGCAGCCGGCCTGTCGACGCTCCGGCAGATGCGGAAGCGAAGAAGAAGCGCCAGGCTGCAGAGCCTCCTCGCTAGCGGCCGCGCTGCGAGCCGCCGCCACAGGCTTGTTTCACATCGGCGCTGCTGCGTCTGCAGGGCCCGAGACACAGCGGCTGCGTCGACCTGCGTTTCCAGCAGGCGGGGCGTGTTATCGCAGCGGCGGCGATATGGTGCGCCATCAGTCATGGAAACCTGCTTCGGGAAGCCGGAAAGCTCGACCCGGGAGCTTCCATGCAGCTGCGCTGTGGTGGAGTGGATCTGGCTGCGCTGGCCCACCCGCGGCGCCACGCCCAATCACCAGCGTCCGCGGCCGCAGTAGTTTCACGGCCTCCGATTGTCGCCCAATCGATCCGCGCCCTGCACAACCGCCACCACCACGGCCCCGTTGCCGTGCTGAGGCCTGACACGCGCAACGCCGCCGCCGCCGACTGTCGGCCACGTGAAGCCGCCCGGGCGGTGATTCGGCGCGTCGAGCTCGTCCAGCAGACGAACCGCGGCGATCCACCAGCGCGCGTCCTGCAGTATCCATGGCGTCATCCTCTGCACCGTGTAGTCCGTATACAGCACCCAGCACCCAGCACCCAGCACCCAGGAGGAACCACAGCGCCGCGCACGTGACCGACGCGACACCGCTCCCGCCTCGCGCGCAAACACCGCGTCCGCCGCCGCTCAACACCATCACCGCTACTCCATCCGCCTCACTCGCTCGCCGCCCCGCGCTGCGCGCCAGCCAATGCCGGGCGCGCCCCGTCCCAAGCCCAGGCCCGTCGTCGCCGGGCCCCGGCAGCAGCGCCGCGCACTGACGATAAGACGGGTGGAACAACGAGGAACGATCTTCCCCAGCACAGGGCAGTTTCGACAACGCAGCAATCACGCGCCAGGACGCGTCCCATGAGCGCGCTGGTCGACCAAACAATAATGGCGCCACCTGCGCTGGAGCAGCCAGAGCTTCGCAGCCCGCCCGCTGGCCCCGCCGACGATACAGCCGAAGAAATGGCGGTGTATGGCGATCATACTGCTCGAACTGGTGGACCCGCTGGTCACGCCGCAGAACCCCATCCTTCGCGCGATAACATTGGGTGCGCCGCCGTGCATTGGTGTTGATATACCTCTGCGGCCGCGCAACCACGCCGCTCTCCTGTCTGCAAAGCCTCCATGGGGGCCGCTGAGTCCAAGGCCGTCCAAGCACCGGGCGGAGACACGACCACCTTCTCCCACGACTTCGCCCACGCAGCCGGCGCTGCTGCCACCCTCCTCCCGTCTGTGACGACCATGGGCAACAACGCCTCCGTCCCCGCCCAAGGCCCCGACTCCTTGCCCCCGGACGCGGATCCAGCAACCATCACTGTGCCCGCCGCCGACGACATCGACACTAATGACCTGCAGCCCGCCGTCACAGCCTCCAGTGTGCAGTCGGCCGCCCCGTCGTCAGCCGCCCCCGACAGGGCCAGCGGCAAGGACAAGCGCCCGGCCTTCCTGCGCCGTCTGACCACCGCCCCGACGGCCGTCTCGACCGCCACCACCCACGCCGAGAATGTGTCGGCCAACCCGGCCTCGTCGAGTCCGGCCGAGGGGCAGATGCTGGGGGCCAAGGAGCACTTGACCAAGTCGAACGCATCCATCATCCGCGCATCCCCGTCCTCGCAGCCCGCCGAGCTTGCCGTTGGCAACGTCGAGCTGGGCCATCACCTGCACGGCAATGCCGCTCCCGCCGCCATCACGCTCCCTCCATCGCGTCCCTCGACCCGTGGCTCGTCCTGCTCGGTGAGCAGCCTGGGCTCTGGCGACCACGCCTTCATTCCCTCGGCCAAGTGGGACTCGATGCATCATGCTGCCGGCGAAGTCTCGCCGCTCGATCGATCGCTGAACAACTCGCCCGCCCCCGCCTCGTTCTCCAACTTCGACGGACAGACGAACCACTGCAATGGTCGCTTCCCCGGAGACGACGGAACCACCGCCCCCGTCGCCCTGTCAGAGGGCGATGCCAGCTGGCGCCAGGAATTCCTCGCCGGCCAGGACACGGAGCCCGGCTCGTGGCACGAAGAAAACCAGAGGAGACGCAGCCTGGCCGCCGAGCATAGACTCGACATGGCTCTGGAGAACCTCCGTCGGAACAGCATCCCCGCCAGCGTCGCCACCGGCCAGACCTTCGGCTCCTTCGCCCACCCGTACGAGAATTTTGACGACGAGGAGAGCGACGACGACGACGTCCGCTACGAAATCAGGCCAGAGTACCTGCCGCTGCCCGACGACGCCACCGACGGCACCGCCGACGACGAGCTGTCCATCAGCATGGCCACCTCGACCGACTTTGAGAAGTACTACAGTACCGGCATGACGAGCCAGATCTCCAACGATCTGCGCAACAAGTTCTCGTCTGAGTCACTCGGCCGCGAAGCCGGCCAGCAGGCCGCCTCCGCCTCTTTCCACCACAGCAAGCTAGACGATCTCCACATCGGCCAGACGGGGTCCGACACGGAGGTGGACAAAGCCACGACCGTGGGCAACGGAGACGATGTTGGCATCCCTGAGGAGAAGGCTTCCGTTTCGGACGCTTCCTCCGAGATCGAGGTGACCACCCCGGCCGCACCAGGAGGCCTGGAAGACCCTGCCCCACTCCAGAATGACGCAGACGAGCGCGGCCAGCCTGCGCCTGACTCAGAGGCGGTTGATAAAGACACCCCTGCAGAGCAGATCGTTTCCGCAGACGTCGCCTCGGCCGAGTCAGTCGAGCAACCCAATTCGGACATCAGGGCGGTGGACATCCCGCTGCCGGAATCGGAACAGGAGGAGTCCGTTCTTGACGATGCGACGCAGGACCAAGACAGCGTTGCCATCGAGTCTGCCTCCGAGACGAAGGACGATGGCGTGCTTGCCAACGATGCTGCTGCCGCGGAAGAAGTCCCGTCGAGCACCACTGTTCTCGAGGCTGTCCACGACGAGTCGAATGCAGTGTCAGAGCTCTTCCAGGCAGCACCCGCACCGGAGGCGGACCAGTTCGAGGAGCAGCTGAAGGCCTTCAAGGAGCCCGAGCCGCTCGACCAAGGGGGCAACGCCTCTCCGCTTGACGCCTTCGACGACGTCGCCGCCGCCGCCGCTAGCGCCAACGTGGACGCCGCGGAGGACGATATCTGTGCAGGACCACAGGAGCGCCCCTCCCCGAGCGTCGCCGCCGCACCGTATGTGGACATCTTGGACAAGGCTTCCGTCAAGGCGGCGCCTTTCCCCGCGCACGAGGCCTCCCCCATCATCGCCGCCCGCGCAGTCAACCTGCACACCAGCGAAACACCCGCCGAACAGGCCATCGAGAGCGCCCAGCCCAGCACTCCGCAGGCGGCGGCGCCTCGTCCTGTTTTCCGTACGGCCACGGCCGAGTCGGTCAGTCTGAAGGACATCCTCGACGAGTCGCGCCTGGTCGAGTCGCCGAGCAACGACGTGCATTCCAATAAGGATGGCCAGAGCGGCTCGAGCCTGGCGCTGACCAGCTCGCTGCCGAAGAACGTCGTGGCAAGGAAGGTGAGTGGTGGTGACGCCGCTGGGCCGGAGGGTGTGCCAGACTACGCCAACGCCGGCGACGATGATGGGTGGGCGATTCCGGGTCGGGCGCAGGATGAACCGTCATCACGCATCCCGGTCGCCCGTAAGGCTAGGAGGAAGAGTCTGCCGATGTTGTTCAAGGATATCAAGGACAGCAGGAAGGAGGCCAAGGAGAAGGAGAAGGAAAAAGAGAAGGAGAAGGAGAGAGAAAAAGAGAAAGCCAAGGAGAAGAGCTTCCTCCCTGTGAAGAAGGAGTTGAAGGATGTGAAGACCGGGCTTGGCTTGAAGAAAGACCACAAGCCCATCATCACGGCGGGGATTAGGGAATCCAAGATCCCTGCTGCTCCTCTTTCGGCCAGTGTTGCTGAAGGATCGAGAACACCGTTCAGCCCTGGCAAGAAGGGCCGCAACGTGCTGCAGCGCAACACGTCGACCAGCAGGCTCCTCGAGCAGCCGCTGGCGTCGCCCACCTCGCCTCTCAAGGAGAAGAAGAAGCGCAGTTCGCTGCTTGGCGCTGTGTTCGGCCGCTCAAGTGCGGCGCAAGACTACAACAAAGAGAAGGAGAAGGAGCAGAAGCCGAAGAAGAAGGACAGCAGAAGTAAGTTGGCCATCCCTCCGCGCCGCTACAGCCTGGCAGGCCCATTCGGCGGCCATGACGACCTCGCGGCCCTCGCGGCCCCTCGACTTCCCACCCCCAAGCGCGTCCAAGAGATTTCTGCCTTGTCGCGGCAGGAGGGCGCGAGCAAGGCGCAGGAGAGGCCGCGCAGTGGTAGCCAGTCTCTGGAATCACTGCACCATGAAGGGGAGCTTGTCACCACTGCATCGGACCTGGCTGCGGCAGTTGCCGCCGCAGTGGACGCAAACCACCGTGAGCTGCAGTCTGGAGTGCGCCGGCCGGGCGTGATCCCCGAGCCTGGCTCCGAGTGGGAGGAGTGGGAGCAGAAGGCGCGCGAACTGGAGGGCAGCCGCACCATGAAGGTGCCCGACTCGCCCTCGTCGCAGATCAGCATCCCCGCCGTCCTGCATGGTCCTGGCACGCCCACGCAGGCCAAGTTGTACCCGTACGGGCCCGACAGCTATCCCTTCTACCAATACGCCCCTCCGCCTCTCCCTCCTCACCTCCAGTCTACTACGAGACAACCGTTCTACTATGGCAACCCTCCGCGCTCGGCCACCTTCAACGAGGAAGCGTCAGCAAGACCGTATGCCCCCGGCTACGGATCTCTGCAGCGCAGGTACTCGGAGCACTTCAGCTCTGCATCTGCACGAGGCTTGCCGCCGTTCCCGCCCCATCTGTACGGCCTGAGAGACGGCGACTACGCCGGCTACCCTCTCAGACAGACCAGCCAGCCGCAGCTCCGGCCGCAGAGCCACAACGGTCCGTCGAGCCCCAGCCATGCCGGAGCGACGCTGCACGGCAAGTCTCCCGTCCAGGACAAGAGCGGTCTCGCCGGCGAATCGTCAGACAGCCCGGTTGCGTCCAACGCCGCCACTGTCGACAGCTTCGAGCAAGACACGGCCCCATACTTCCCGCCGCCCATGCCGCTGCCAGGCCAGACCATGGAGTCTTTCGAGAAGCAGCAGCGCGCGTGGTACGAGCAGCAGGCGCAGGCCGCCAGCCGGCGCGATAGCGGCTACTCGCCACAGTACGGCTACCCCGGCCAAGCCCTGGCCTACCCGCCCCCACCGCAGGACTTCCCGCCTCACCTCGCCGCCGCCGCTGCGCAGGGCTTCTACCCCTACCCGCCACAGTGGTACTGGCCGCAAGGTCCCTACCCCCCACCACCCCAGGCGCACGGCTACCCACCCTACTACCCGCCCACGGCCGGCGCCCACAGCCACTCCCCTGAGGACTACTACCACCAGGCCCTCCGCGAGCAGCAGCAGCACGAGCGTGCCGACTCCGACACCGACAACGAGGGCTCCGGCACCCCGAGCAACCCCTTTGCCGCCACTCCCTACGGCTTCCTTCCTGCCCCGCCCCGGTCTTCCTACACGCCCACGGGTGCCCCGACTACCGCCCCCTACGGCTATCCCCGTCAGGAGATGCGCTGGCGCGACCTGACGTCCACCGGCGGCGAGGACACGCGCCGCCCCGGACCGGCGCAGGTCAGCCACAAGCGCATCGACTCAGGCGCATACGCCGGGGGTCCGACATCGCCGACGGGCGGGCCGCTGTCAGCGCACCCGCCGAGCCCGCACGTCGGGCAGGGCGTCGGCAGCGAGGCCGAAGACGTCAAGCGCGAGTCACCCATCTCGCCGACGACGGGCAAGCAGGAGGGCGGGCCGGTGCAGCGGCGGCAGACGGTCAGCGTGGGCGCAATGAGCGCGGCGCGGAGCAAGCTGGAGACGGTCATGGAGCCGGTGGAGCTGGCGGACACCGACGTCGGGTTCAGGGGCGCGTGGCGGTCAAGGAACGGGAGCAGGGATTCGGGACTGCAGCCGGTGATGCACGCGGCGAGCTATCCGGGGATGGAGTGGATGCCGGAGGTGGGCGAGGTGGAGTCGCAGTGAGAAGGGATTTACGAGATTTATGATTTTTTTTTTTTGATGACGACGTGTTGATGGATTGCGGATTCCCCCCAATGATGCTTTTTTTTTTTTGTTTTTCTCGGTTACTTATTTTTTTTTTATTAGGATCGGATGGGGAGGGTTATCAAAAGTTCTCTTCTTTTCCAAAGGTTTTCTTGTTTTCTTCTTCTTCCCCCAATTTGTCGTGGGACCTTGGGGAGGCGGCTTATAGATGATCCCAGCCAGTCTGTCTCTGCTCTTTCTCGTTTTGTCGTCCTCGTTCTCCTCTTGTCTCTCTCGTCTTTCTCTCTTCGTCTCGGCCGCCCCCCGCTAGCCGTCGCTGCTGCCGCTGCTCTACATGTGTAACTTGTCTCCCTCTCAAACCCCCCTCCCTCCCTCACCAAACATACCATGTACGAATGATGTGTACGTATATCTCTGTTGCTCTGACAACTTTCCGGATGGGGAACGGCCTCGTCGCTGCGGAATGCGAAAATTGGTTTTCTTGGATCCTGTATCTCATGGCTTGTGGTGTCCTGTGCACGGGAGAGGTGGCCGTGCGTTGCTGTGGCTGCGGCTGCGTACACACAGACAGGGGTTCTGTGATGGTAGACTGTGGCTGGGTTAAGTGTACGAAAACTGGACGGTGGTAACCGACGTTTTCCGCAGTGCGGGGTGAGAGGGTCGTGTTGATTTGGGTTAGTGGCTGGATACTAGTAGTGTATGATTTACGAAAGCTAGGAATATCTTCAACTCCTTTTCAGACACGCGGGGTTGAATTCCTCTCCACGATCGCTCTAACCCCAGCCAAAAGCCTCCGACGTCCCACCCACAACGCCAACCCCCTCCCGCACGCACCTCAACGGCCACGCAACGCGCGCCCTCCACGCCTCATCCAACGCGCCCTCCACCGCCGCCGCAACAGCCTCGCTCCACCCCTCCACCACCCAGCCCTCCTCAAACCCCCTCGCCAGCGCCGCGAAGTGCGCCAGCACGACCAGCGCGACCCCCTCGCCCCGCCCCACCGCCTCCAGGTACCCCCGCGCCGCCGTCACCGGCCACAGCCACACGCTGCCGCCCCGCCCGCCCTCTCGGTCGGCGTCCGGGCCGCCCGCGACCACCGCGTGCACCACCCGCAGCGCCGCCACCGCCGCCCGCTCGTCCGCCGTCTGCGCGAGGCTGCCCAGCTCGTCCAGTTGCGTCGCGAACGCGCTGGGCGGCGGCGGCAAGGCGGCGGGTGGCGCGGCGTCTGCGTGGAGGATGGCGCGGAGCGGGCTGCTGCGCGCCCAGGTGCGGATGGAGGGGACGGTGAAGACGGTGGCGGCGGCTGTGGGCGCGCGTGAGAATTTTTTTTTTTTCTCTTTTTTTTTGGAGTGGTTGGGATGGGGTGGGCGTACCTTGGGAGAGCAGGAGGGAGTGGGCGATGTCGTGGACGGTGAGGCGGCGGCCGTGCCTGTGCGCGTCGGCGACGGCGAAGAACTGGATTTTGAAGATGAGCGAGGCGAGGAGGATGTAGGCGGGGCTGTTTTCGCGGTTCAGCTGGTGGAACTGGGATGAGTACTGCTCGAGGGCTAGTTTTTTGTGGCGGTTCGAGACGGTGTTGCAGGCGGTGCGTTTTTCTGGGTGTGTGTATCCTAGGTGGAGAGAGGATATGGCAAGCAAGCCGTGTAGTAGAAATTCCTGGGTTTTGATTATTACGCGAGTCGGTTGACGTGTGAATGGAGAGCTTACGTGAGAAAATGCAATCTGTGGAACAGCGAACCTCCACAGGTCTTGCTGGGACTCTGCGGTGACGAGGGTTCTCCACACGTGAGAATCAAAATGATGGATTAGCTGGAGATCTTGCTTCCAATTGACTCGTAACACGCCTCCTCGCTGCTCAAAGTCCTGGCATGCTGATTGTGGTTGCCTTGGTTGTAATTTGCGGTCGTTTTGACTCGTGGAGCTAAGCGCATCGGTCATCGAGGATGTCTCAGGCTTACCGTCCCCGCCTGTTGTTGGAAGACACGGCGTGGCTGTTCCACTTGAAGTATGGTCGATGCCTTCCAATGTAGAATGCTGCGAATGATTGGATGGCAGGGCCGCTTGGAGTGTTCTATATTGAGTTGTGACGGGGCCTTGACCCAGACTACATTCCACGCCGTGGCGTCTGCAGCCGGAGCAAGGACGTTTCTCATCGCACTATTTGTTGTGGTATATTAGCAGCGCTCCAGCGCCTAAAATCAAAGGCGGTTGGGCTGGTCGTTCCATACTTGGAAGCTTTGTGTTGCATCTTGTGAGGAGGAGGCGAATTCGGGAATCTGTCGAGTCGGTAGAAGCCCGAACGCGAATGACATTGAAAACATGAAACTGAGAAGAAACGTGCCTTTACATGACGCTGCTTACACCTTACGCAGCCGTTCCGGGACTTCTTATGGCCAGTTCTCGCGGCTCGCATAGCCAAACAACAAGTCTTCTCGTTGTGAAAGGTGGTCGCTGAGTTGGCCGATGTGGAGAGATCCGATGTGGACTAATAAAGGATACGGGTATCGGGCCCAAGCTTTGGAAAGATACCAATCAACAGCGTGTCTTTATGCAAGCCCGCAGACGAAACCGAAGCCAGCAC
Organism: Neofusicoccum ribis; assembly: GCA_021436925.1. NCBI lineage: Eukaryota > Fungi > Ascomycota > Dothideomycetes > Botryosphaeriales > Botryosphaeriaceae > Neofusicoccum > Neofusicoccum ribis. Next base: position 13,566 of record JAJVDC010000200.1, read on the forward strand.
CAACGAGGCGTAAGCTTTTCCGCAAACCACCGCATACCGCCGGAACAGACGCCCATGACACTGGTCTCAACGTATCTGCATAGCCCCGTTAATTGAAACGCCAGCGCTAGAAAACAACTTGTCTAGGCAACCATTTCTAAAAACAGGGCGCAGCAGAAAAGCCCAGTGTCGCGAGTCGGAAGTATAAAGCATGTGGAAAATACGTTGGTCCATCCTGCACCCCACCGAAGTCCAGAATCTCTTTCGAAGCCCTGATATTCGGCAATCCACCCAAATTACTCAATTGACTTTGTGCTGTCATTGACAACATGTCTAGACCGGACGGAATGTGCTATGCGCAATATGAGCCTAGCTTAGCAGCTGCAATCATCTTTACGGTCCTGTTCGCCGGACCTACTGGTCTCCATCTCTTCCAGCTTTGGAAGTATCGTACATGGTCCTTCATCCCCTTTGTCCTCGGTGGTATCTGTAAGTCTCCAGCGTCATGGTATATTGCCGCAACTCAACTAATTTGATTTAAAGTTGAGATCATAGGATATGCGGGACGGCCGGCCGGAGCTGCTGAATATCCAAGCTGCACATTGGTGCCGTATATCTTCAACATTCTGCTTCCACTTGTGGCGCCAGCTTTGTTCGCAGCTTCGATATACATGGTTTTGGGTCGTATCATCATGAAAACCAATGGAGAGGCATTGTCTCTAGTTCGAGTGTCTTGGCTCACAAAGATTTTCGTGCTGGGTGATGTCCTCTCATTCCTTGTTCAAGTCATTGATAAGGTTATTTCATGCACGAGAGATGTGTCTGTAACCAACACTAATATCGGAACTACGCAGGTCGCGTGATTCTGGCAAATGCAGATTCGAAAACGTCCATCGACCGAGGCCAGACTTTCATTACCATCGGCTTGGTCATCCAACTTGTTTTCTTCGGTCTTTTTATTGTCACTTCCATCAACTACGACATAAGACTTCGGAAGAACTCTACTGAGGCATCGCGCAGCCTTTCCTGGGAAACGCACATTCGAATTCTGTATATCTCCAGCGCACTCATTGTAGTGCGTTCCATCTCCCGTCTCATTGAGTACCTTCAAGGCCATGATGGTGAGCTGCTCTCGAACGAGATATATCTCTACGTGTTCGACGCTGCACTTATGCTTTTGGTCATGATCGTCTTTAACTGGAAACACCCTGCCATTCTCATTGCCCCTTCAACCAACATCGGCACGGAGGATATCGAGGCCCGGAACAGCGACAACTTCCTTATGCATAAGGTCGATACAAGATAGCCGAAGGGGCGTGGATAGACTAATTCCCGAACATACTTGCCACTGCAGTACAACGAGGTATCCGTTCCTGCGGCATATCGGTGAACGCGGAGTCTATTTGAACTTATACCAACGATCCCATAAACACTGCAGAGGAAATGAATGAACCCAAGAATGTGACATTCAACTGACTCGCTGAGCATTTCCAATATGATACCCACCCCTTGTCTTTTTTCTGATGCGGCAAATCCTACAAACACGCCGCACGTCACCCTCGAGGCTCACTTCTTCACAGTATCACTATCAAACTTGAAGCCTCATATCACAAGCGGCCGCGACAGATGCAAGGGCTTCCGCCGGGAAAATAGCCAGATTTAACAGCGGAAAATTCACCGTTACCGCCTCTGCCAACCTTGCTCGGGCCTATGGAATTGCCGTAATCGATTTTATACTGGCGGAATCATTACGAAGATTCGACTAGCAGACAAGCGAGCACTACCGAACTGGCTTCACTGTGACCCAAAGAGGCGTCTTTTGCCAGAGGGTGTAGCATTTCTGGTCGATCCAACCATCGCTGCCAGCATGAAGTTCGACATCGAAATTCCACAGCACCTTCGCCAGGATGATACGCATCTCGTGGTACGCAAGACTGTCTCGCACGTTAGCGACCGAAGACCTATATATGATGTCGGAATGCACGGACTTCTTGCCAACACAATTACGCGGCCCATATGAGAACGGCTGCAACACGTCCCGTTTATCGGAATCGTAGCCGGTGTTCGGCAGCCAGCGCTCCGGCACGAACGATTCGGGGTCTCTAAAGTTCAGCGGCGAGCGGTAGGCCGTGTATTGGGCCACCGAGATGCGAGTCTGCGCGGAGAAGCGTGAGCAACAGGGAGCCGGCTTAAACGCTGCCCGGAGCGGAGATGATGGTTGCTTACCTTCCCGGGCACCCACTGCCCGCAGATGATGTTCCCCTGCGGGTGCGCCTCCCGCGGCGGGCCGATGGGCAACGGCGGGTAGAGCCGGAGGCCCTCCTCGAAGCACGCGGCCATGTACCGCAGCTTCTGCAGGTTTTCGATGGTGAGCTCGGCATCTGACGCGAAGCTGCCGCGGATCTCGTCGCAGAGGATCTTCATCTTCTCCGGGTTCTCGCACAGGAAGTACATGAGCCCGCTGAGGAGGGTGGCGGTGGTCTCCGTCCCGGCGATCATGAAGACGGACGAGTGGGAGTACATGTCCTCGATGTCGAGCCTCCTCCCCTCCGGCTGGCGCAGCACCAGGTTCCAGATGTCGGGCTGGTCGCTGCCGAGCTTGAGGCGCCGGTCGACGCGGTCCACGGAGTGCTGGAAGTGCATCTTCTGCTGGTCCAGCACGCTCTGCGGCGTGAGCCACCCGGCGACCCGGCCCAGCAGCGGGTACTCGATGGTGACGCGCGAGAGGTCGGCCGCCTTGATCCACCCGAACGTGGCCTCCACCCACGGCGAGTACTTGGCGTTGTCGAGCAGGCCGAGCGGCTCGCCAAACGTGAGGTCGCCCATGATGTCGAACGTCGTGCACGTGAACAGCTTGACCAGGTCCTGCTCCTGGTCCACGCTGCGTCGCATTGCGGCCACGAGCTTGTCCACGTACCGGACGAAGATGGGCTCTTGCTCCTTCAACGCCTTGTCCGAGAAGGCGTGGGCGAAGATGCGGCGCACGCGCCCGTGCTCTTCGTCGTCGAAAATGGCATTCAACCCGACGCGGCCGTTGATGTCTTTTGTGTAATGGCGAGCGTCCTTCGGATTCGCCTTCTTGCCGGCCGTGCGGTGGCCGTAGATGTCCCGCCAAGCTTCGGGGCTGGTGTAGCTGAGCCAGTCGGGCCCGATGCGGACGACTTCGCCATATTTGTTGTGGATGTCTTGGATCCAGGGTAGAATGTCGCCTTTGGCTGTCACTGCCCAATATGCAAGAGCAGTGCTGGCAGCGTACTTTGGCCCGGGGTATTTCGCCAGAGGGTGGAAATAAATGTTGTACACCACTGTGCCGACGGTCTCAACGATGACCTGAGATACAGTTAGAGATAGATGGTGCGCATGGGTTGTTAGCCTAGAGGTCTCACAAAGGCAACAATAAGAGATACTAGAATCCACGGGATGTCTTTCCCAGACAACGATGAAAGAAAGGATGGCAGGTTGGACGTAGTATCCATAGCGTGTAGCTTTGGTAGAAAATGGATGCAGAAGAATCTAATAGAGTGGGTATTGGGCTATTTTAATGCCTACGTGCAAACAGTGAGACAACTTTGCCTAGGCCGGGCGCATGTTTCGAAGCTTGCACAAGCTCGCCGGCTAGTGCAATAGGCATGCTGTTTATGGAAAGTGCTTAACTGTGCTTTTGCACCTATCGCCTTTTTCAGGTCCAGTAAGGTTGTCGGAGATAAGGATGACGTGAGACCAGACCCTTGAAGTGTAGAAACAACCCCGCATGACAACACAGACCACCGTCCAGGATGTTTGACTGTTCGATACATCATCTTGCGACTGTGATAGTCTACGTCAGCCAGCCTCTTAATCGTGAATGCAGTCTGGACAAAACTGTAGAGCTTGAGATCGACAGTGGCGCGAGTGCGCTAGTGCTTTATGCTACCTAATGATTAGGTGAGATCATGCCATGACCAATTGGGCCTCCCATATTTTCTTAAGGTGTAAAGAGCAAAAAAGAAAGGAAAGCGTTGGAACGGGAGCCTACGACGTACACGCTGCGAGGCAGACTTAGCATGGTGCGGGCTGGTGAAGCGGGCAGCCAGGATGGTGGCGATCTGAGAACCATTTGCAGCGGTAGCGTTTCCGCCGTTCTAGTTTGTCAAGTTGACTCTGCCTACGCTGAATCCGGCAGATGATCCGAAGATGACGGGGAACATGTCTGGTGCGGCCTCTGCGATTCCGGCGGTATAGGAATACATTACCTCGGGGAGTCCGCAGCATTGTAGATATGGTAGTGATGGTGAAGGGAGTTGTTTGGAAACGATGAATGCAGGTCGAGATGCTGGCTGCAGATCATTATCTTCCTATTACTAAGGGATCTCCTAAACTGTGCGCCAAGGCCCTTGACTGGGCTGTAGCGCATTCTTCATGGTTGCGTGTTGGAACGACCCCCGAGAAAGGCAAGGCCGACATAATTTATCTGGTCATGCGTTCTGATTGGTTTCCGATACCAGTCTGGTGGCTTGCGTTACGAGCCTCAATCTCTATATTGTGGGTGAAAGTCTTGCACACGGTGAATTGTTTACCCTTTTCAGCCTTGTCAAACTCAATAATTTCTTGAGGTCGAGTGCGTGGCCGAAGGCCTGTATTTCATTTCAGGAATGGATGCATGATCTGTTGACATGCGTTGGAGATACCATGGGGAAGTCTTCATAGAGCTTGGCACCGCGGAATCCTCGCCTTGGCGCAAGCTTGAATTGAAACCCACGAAGATTTCAGGAGGCACCGTTGCAAGCTGCACTTACCCGCCGGGCATTTTTCACTGCGGTTACGGAGCATGGCAATCTTTACGTGAAGACTGATCAGTCATCAGAGCCGGACACAGATTATCTGTAGAGCTCCCGCTTCTTAATTTCGGATTCTGCGTCATTTCTCTCGTGGCCTTTTGCTCCAAAGTAAGCACGGGCTGCCAGTGCCAACTGCAACCTCGCTTGGTCCTGGTCCTGCAGCAAAGTGGGCGTCAGCAAAGCCAAACGAGACTTGTCACTGCAACGGCATTAAGAGTTGGACACAGCGAGGCACGACGACATCGGGCTGATCGGCGGACACACACGCCACCTGGATCACGAGGCAACCCCGCGGGCTGACCCCCCGCCCCACGGGCGACCCCACAAAACGCGGCCGGCTCTGCCCCAAAACACCCAATGATCCCCATCGGCTTCCCGATCGCAACGGGCCGCCCACCGGGAGGCCCAAAGCGGGTAATCCGTGGCGCCGTGCGCTGCACAGAAAGCGCTGCAATCGGCAACCCAGCCGCGCCGCCGGGCGAGAGAAACGGGCAGAATGCCGTCATCACGCTGAGCGGGCTCGGGACGAGCTGTCCCATCGCCGCTCAAACGCCGACGCGCATAAATATATCGACGCCGATGCTCGCCGAGCAGACCGACGCGGATTCCGCTGGCCTTTGCATCACCCCCCCTCCCCAGGTACACCGGCAGCACGCACCTCTCTCGGCCATGGAGAAGCGAAGGAGATGGAACGTGGCGGACCGCCTGGAGAAGCGCAGCCTGCTGATCGCGGTCAACAGCGTGGCGGCGCTGTCCATCTTCTTCTTCGGCTACGACCAGGGCATGATGGGCGGCGTCAACAACGCCAAGGACTACATCGACCTGATGAAATTCGGCTACGTCGACGACGCCACCGGCGACCCCGTGGTGACCGACAGCCTGCTGCAGGGCGGCATCGTGTCGGTGTACTACCTGGGCACGCTGTTCGGCGCGCTGCTGGGCGGCTGGGTCGGCGACAGGGTCGGCCGCATCAAGACGATCGCGTTCGGCGCGGCCTGGGCCATCGTGGGCGCCGCGCTGCAGTGCTCCGCCCAGAACGCGGACTGGATGATCTGCGGTGGGTGCGGGGAGAGCAAGTGGTTGGAACGCCGGCTGACGGGGTGACAGCGCGAGCGGTCAACGGCATCGGCACCGGCATTCTGAACGCGATCGTGCCCGTGTGGGCGACCGAGACGGCGGAGCACACGTCCCGCGGCCAGTTCATTGCCGTTGAGTTCACGCTCAACATCTTTGGCGTCGTCGTGGCCTACTGGCTCGAATTGTGAGGCCTCCGCTCGCAAGGGTCTGAAGTCTGAGCTGACGCGCCCCCAGTGGCCTTTCTTACGTCGACGGCGGTGCGTCGCCCATCCGGTGGAGGTTCCCCATTGCGTTCCAGATCATCCCGCTGCTGCTCCTGCTCGCGGTCGTGTGGTTCTTCCCCGAGTCGCCGCGCTGGCTCGTCCGCGTGGGCCGCGAGGAGGAGGCGCGGTACATCCTGGGCCGGCTGCGCGGCAGCAGCGAGCAGGACGCGCACAAGGCGGACCTCGAGTTCGAGGACATCAAGGCGATCGCGGAGCTGGAGAAGAAGACGTCGAAGCAGCACTCGTACTTCCACATGCTCTTCGGCATCGGGTCCGGCAAGCTGCACACCGGGCGGCGCGTGCAGCTCGTCATCTGGCTGCAGATCATGCAGGAGTGGGTGGGCATCGCCGGCGTCACCATCTACGCGCCCACCATCTTCCGCATCGCCGGCTTCGACGCCAAGAAGAGCCAGTGGATCAGCGGCCTGAACAACATCTTCTACATGTTCTCCACCCTGGTGTGCGTCTTCACCCTCGACCGCATCGGCCGCCGGTGGACGCTGTACTGGGGCTCCGTCGGCCAGGGCGTCGCCATGTTCCTGGCCGGCGGCATGGCGCGGGGAGGCCTCGATGCCCGCGCGGCCGGCAACACCGCCGCGGCCGAGTCGTACGGCGCGGCAGCTGCGTCCTTTGTCTTCATCTTCACCTCCGTCTTCGGCGCCACGTGGCTGACTGTTCCCTGGTAGGGCGCCGAGTGCTGCTCCCCCGTGTTGTGGCAACGCTGACCGTGTGCAGGCTCTTCCCGGCCGAGATCTTCCCGCTCGAGGTGCGCGCCAAAGGCAACGCGTGGGGCGTCGTTGGGTGGAGCATCGGCAACGGCTGGCTCACGCTCCTGTGTCCAGTCATGTTCGATGCCATCGGGGAGAAGACGCTGTATATCTTCGGCGCGTGCAACGTGATTACGATACCCATGGTCTGGGCGCTGTATCCGGAGAGCAACCAGAGGACGCTCGAGGAAATGGACTTGCTGTTCACCGCAGACACTCCCTGGGTGTGGGATGCGGAGAAGAGGTTCGCCGAGCTGAAGGCGCAGATGGTAGAGGGCGCCGTGGAGACCGGGAAACCAGGCTCGTTGAAGGACGCTGAGGCTGCGGTGACGCACTCTCATGTGGCGAATATTGTGGATCTGTGAGGGAGCGAAAGTATGGAGATCGGGAGGAGGGAGGAGAGACCAGAGATGACAACAAGCATAGAACCTCGTTTACTCGTTTGCGACGCCGCACATTGAGCTGCCACTCGTCCACAGGGGTCGGAAACCTGTTGCAAGGAGCAAGTAAGCCGCAACTTCTGGAGCCACAGCCTCGGGCGCTGTCACTGCCACCTGCATCGCCCTGCGTGGTCCAGACCACGGACACGGTGGCGCGGCATGCAGGAGCAGGATGTACATACATGGCAACTGCTGCGACGATCCGCTCCTTTTGTTTTCTTCGTTGACTGGGGATTTGTCCGCGTAGGTAGTGCAGCATGTCCAGCCTGGACGCTCTGGAGCGACGTTTATCGTCCCCTCGTCTCGCATTCACGATAAGCCAACCGCTGGCCTAGAGCTCGATCCTGATATCTGCTGCGCTGATACTCATCCTCTGCCTGACCAACAGCACGGCTTGCTGACAAGAGAGCCGGCATGATGTGGACTCCTCGTTCGCATCGTCCGTCGACGAGCAGCTCTCCTCGTTCACCGCGTATCTCACGTCGGGCGTAGCAAGCTTCCCGGTGCAGAACGGCCGGAGATGCTACGCGTGCAAGGATCGCAGCGACATCCTGCCCAGCGACGAGCGGGAGCAGGACGGCTTGGACCTGGCCCACGCCAGGGCGACGAAGCTGACTGGACACAAGCTCGACCGACGACCTCGACGGCCGCGTTCTCGACGTTGGATGCACTTGCACGGGCGACCCGTTCCCCAACGCGCCGATCCCGGGCAATGACCTTAGCCCAGCCCAGCCGTCTTGGGCATGCAGAGCCCGGCTGCTGCATGCGGAACTCTCGGCGATCGGCCCGAGGAGCAACAGAGAAGGCAGCCCGTACCTTTCGCTCCGCACCGGCGTCTCACGGCCACGCAAGCACCGAAGCGCACGCCCGCACCCCCCATGTCGTGCGGCCCGGAGCCCCCCCCCCCGTCCCCTTCCCCTCACCCTCACCCTCACCCTCACCCTCACCGGCCCTCGGCCGCACCAGACGCGTTCCACAACCCGGCCGCGGGCGAAACGGGTGCTAACGCGTTCGCGCAGGTGCCCGCCGGACGTGCGATTTGAAATCGACGACGTCGGGAAAGGATTGGAGGCTAGCTCAAGCTCCCAAGACCGCGACTCGGCGAGCTGCTCCGACGACGGGTCATTGACCCCCGAGCACGACGGTGTCGAAGGTGGCTTGCGGCGCTAGCGGATGCGTGCCGCAGAGCTAGCAGAGGCTGCGACCCCCGGCCCCAAGCTTTTCGGCGTGCGTGAAGGATGCGAGCTTTGCGAGCGTCCAGCTCGGGGTCTCCAAGCTGCCTGTGGGCGGGTGGGTCGTCTGGTAGGTGTGCGGCGGCGGCCCACGGCGGAGCTGGCGGAGCTGGGCTTGCGGCTGATAGATGTGGCGCGAAAAAAGGAAAGAGAAAGGAACAGTGCGGCTTGATGAACTTGATCCATTGGGGGCGTTCTCGTATCGGATCTTCACCGATATGCGAGAGTGAGACGTCGACAAGGTGGACGCGTTGCTGGCAGAGGTGCGCGGCGACCTGGAGGACAAGATGATCCACGCCGTGTACGACTGGTGAGGGCACGCATTGCTGCCCGGCCGTCTCGTGGATGCTGATAGCTCCGCAGCCATGTGGTGTTTGCCCAGCGGCCCGAAGAGTAGAGGCCGCCGCGGAGGGTGCCGGGGAGGGCCGGCGAGGGTCGAAGAGCAGGCGGATGTGAATGCTCACATGTCGAGTGGCGCTCGAGGGCGCGGAAGTTAACGTGCGGTGGACGTGGCTCTGCAGGAACAATGTAGGGTCGGTTTCAGGAGCGACGCGGAAAACGGACGAATCAGACGGCGGCGAGCACGGCAAAAGTAGAGGGCATTGGTGCCCGACGACCTTGGCCGCTCCCATCAGCCCACTCGCCTCGGCCGGATGTTCCTGATGCTAGCGCTGGAGGGGTTCCGTGGTCACGACTAGCGGAACCGGTCGTGCCTCCCACCCTTGATTCCCGCGAGGCGGCGCTCGCCGTTGAGTCCGGCGAGCGCGGCGAGCGCGGCTGGCTCCCGCCGCCTCAGCCTGCCACTGTCCGTGTTCGCGCTGCTGGCCTCTGCAAACAGACAAGCCGGCCGCTCGTCAGACCGTGCTGTGGCATGTCCACCGGCGTCCGCTGCAGATCGACCGCCCGTGGGCCGCATCCCGGGTTCCGAGACGGGGGCTGAGGGCTCCGCCGCCGCTGATAGGCCTCGCCGCGTGACAGCTGCCAGAGCGCAGCACTAACGCTGCGCTACTTGAGGCGCCGTCTGTTTCCGGCCCGCGCTTTCTACGGATCCGCCTGGGCAGCGCTGCTGGAGCTGCTGGAGCTGCTGATGTCTGCGCTCCAGCATTGCGCAGATCGGCCGTGGAGGCGCAGAGGCCATTGGCGGGCTCCGGTGGGCCGCGTGGACCGCTGCGGCGCTGCGTACGATCAAGCCGACACCGTCTTTAGCTCAAACCGCGCCCAGGGCTGGAGATTGAGAGACAGGCGAAGCGCTTGGTCGACCGGCCGGAGCGCGCAAGCAGTTCGTTCGCACGGCGCGATGCACGCCAACCGCACCTCCTGTCGCAGCGAGCCTCCAATCCTGCGATCATCCCGTCCCACGCGCGAGGAAACATGCATATCACGATGGGATCGATCGACCGCGCGGCCGTGCCTGAGACGAACAGCCTTCTCGCTTAGCCCTCCTGGTCTGCGGGGAACGGGGAAGGCCAAACGGGGAACGAAGGGAGGCAGGAAGCGACAGGAGCCCACTCTCGGGCCCGATGGCCAGCTGAGCCGCTCCATCAGATCAGCTCGCCGCAATATATATGGCCGGCCAGGGTCTGTCGGCCATGGGCCCTGCGGTCTCAGCCAGCAGTCCATTTTGGGGCTCGGAGCGTGTCCGTCTATACGTCACCCCGGCCGACAGCTTCTCCTCCTTAAATCTTGCACCCCTGCGCCGTTCTTGGTCTCTTGGGGACAAGCCGTCCTGACTCATTAGCCTCTGTGGCCCCAGACTCAACGGTCAACGGTCGTCTGCATCCGCGGCCTCGCAACACCGCACGACTCGACACCTCCACCATGGCCAGCGACGGCGTCACCGGCCCGGCCAATGTCGGTCTGCCCATCCTGATGACCATGTCGGGCTTCCTGGCCATCTCCTTCTACAACGTCATTGAGCTCCTGGTCATCATCTTCACTACCTTCAAGCAGCGGAGCGGGCTGTACTTCTGGAGCTTCATCGTGGCAACCGTTGGGATCGCGCCCCATGCCCTCGGCTTCGTGCTCAAGTTCTTCGGTGTCGTGCCTGCGTCCCTCTGGTGGCTTCCTGTCGCTCTGGTTGCCGTTGGATTTCCGGCCATGGTAACCGGGCAGTCGGTTGTCCTCTACTCCCGCCTGCACCTCGTCGTCCGCGACCCGAGAAGACTGAGATGGGTCCTCTGGATGATCATCTTCGACGGCGTCGTCATGTCCGTCCCTCTCGTCGTCATGGCATTTGGTGCCAACTCGCCCAATCCGGCAGCCTTCCTGGGCGTCTTCACGGTGTGGGACAAGATCCAGATCGCCGTCTTTGCCGTCCAGGAAATCCTCATCTCCGTCATGTACATCTACGAAACCACCCGGCTCCTCCACCCATCTCCTACATCCAACAAGGCCCTCCGCAAGATCCTGATCCACCTGGTTGCGGTCAACGCCGTGGTCCTGGCCTTCGACATCACCCTCCTCGGCGTCCAGTACTCCAATCAGTACGAGATCCAGACGACGTACAAGGGCGCCGTGTACAGCATAAAGCTCAAGCTCGAATTCTCCGTGCTCAACAACCTGATCAGCGTCATCAAGAACAGGGAGCTGTCCTTTGGCGGCCGAGGCAGCAGCACCACCCACTCGCATCGACTCGACAACTTCACGTTAAACAGCAAGAAGAGCAAAGGCTCGGCCGACTACGGCTTCTCCAGAATCGAGGACTCGTATCCCCCGCCACCAAAAGGACTTCCATCGAACGACATGCTCGTCGAGCGCATCGAAGAGTGCGTAGGAGCGGAAGACGGCGACGATATCATTGCGGAAGACAGAAGACGAAGCACTGCGCCCGGGCAGCAGGAAATCGGCGTTGCCCTGCAGCCAAAGAAGTCGAGATCAGGGTCCGCGTCGCAGGCGTCAGAGGTGGAGCTGATCAGACTACCCGAGGCGAGCCGGGGCCGATGACGAGGGGGAATTAATGTTTAGCTGCTGTCTCAATACCCGCCCTTTATTTTTCTCCGGGGCCTGTACAGATACGAGGGGAATGAAAATTGTAAATGAACAGACTTCTGCAACACACGTCGGGTCCGCCTCGGGTCGCGCCGAACCCTCGCAAGTGACATCGCGCTGCTCCCGCTTCCCCGTGAGCCATGCCCAAACGGGGCCGATCCTTCGAGATTCATCGGGTGTTCGTGCGACCTGCGAACCCCGGCTGACACCTGCAGATTGAGATGAGTTTGGCACCCCGGCTCGCATCACGGCGCAGCCAATCACGGAAGAATGAGGCAACAAAAGCCAGGCGGAGGTGCGCAGGGATGCGTGATCGGCGCTGCAAACCTGTTGCCTTGCTTTTTCTTGCTATAACGGGAAAAGCGATCTTGGGTGCAGATAAGATCCAGACCGCCGCGGAGCCGACGTCCTCAGGGGTTCTGGCAACTTCCGCTCATGTGACAAATTCACGGCGATTGTTGCATAGGCCAAGATGAAGCAGTCTGCATAAGCGTCTCAGCCCTCTTCTTGCCCCTACTTCCGCAGTCCCCTCTCCCGAGGTAGTCTTCACGTGGAGTGCTATAAAGCCGGGCGCGCCGCGCAGAATCATGAATTCATGCTTGCCACCCCATTGTTTCGCCAAGCGAGTCACGCTTCGGCAATGTTTCGCCGGCTGGATTCTCGAGAAGTTTGCAGCGCCCCTGACGGTTCGGCCCGTAGAACGCTTAAAACCTACGTCTCGACGCCGCTTGTCATGTCACGATGCGGCGCAAAGCCCCGCTTCGCTCACGTCTAACTGGCTCCGTCCCTTCTTGCTGCGCCACAACGGTGTCCTCACCAAGCATTCGGAACGCAGTGCCGGATCTCCAGCGCCAACGTTGATATGAGGAGCCGGTGGGAGGGCAGCAATCCCTGCCCCGTTTGTTTCAGGCCTTCGACGTGGAACAGTGTTTATCCAAAGAGGCTGAAGCCGACTTTTTCCCGTCGACAAACCTCCTTTCTAATCTGGCATCATCGTTATTCTGGGACGGCTCATTGGTCGCCTTTACTGTACTTTCCTATCCAGTACCAACTAGGCGACATTGTGTCATGCAGATCTGCCTGCTTAAGCACGCCATGCTGGTTCACTACTAGTCTAGCCTCGTATTCGCGCTCTACATCTGGTGATCTCACACCGTAGCGGTCAACTTCCGCTCTCCAGAGATCGCTGCATCGGGAAGCTGTGAGGTCTGCTTTTCCGCGGTGATTAGAAATCGCTGGAGATGCTGCAAGAGAATAAATAGACGGACGGGCGCCACGATGCTGGAGCAAGTCATCTGCTTCGTTCGTTAGCAGCCGTCACTCGTTACAATGATTGCTCCCGCTGTCCTTGTTGGCCTCCTCGCTGCCCTGCCCTCGGCATTGGGCCAGGTGCATGTCGAAAACCGCACTCTTGATGAGATCCACCAGGCGGGTCAGTCAATCCTCCACGCCGAGCTGTTCTGTTCGCAGCGCTGACTGGAGTAAAGCTCTGAAGGAGGGAGGTGTCGTGACTCTCTGGGCCGGTGGCGACGAGAAGACCCAGCAGAACTTCCTCAAGACGGCCTTTGAGGCGCGTTTCCCTGGAATGACCCTGAATGTCACCGTCGGTCAGTGTTTCCTCCCCAGGCTCGATTTGAACGCGCTGACACTGAGCCCCTGCCGCAGATGTCTCCAAGTACCACGACGGCAACATCGACCAGCAGGTTGCTACCAACGGTGTCTACGTTGACAGTGTCATCCTCCAAACCCTCCACGACTACCCCAGATGGAAGTCTCAGGGCATCCTGCTTCCTTACAAGCCTGCTGGCTGGGACAAGATCTACGACGACTTCAAGGACCCCGACGGCGCATACTCTGGCCTGTACATCATCAACTGGGCGAACTCGTGGAACACCGACTACGTCAAGGATGGCCCGAAGGAGTTCAACGACTTCCTCAAGCCTGAGTTCAAGGACAAGCTCGTTCTGACGTACCCCAACGACGATGACGCCGTTCTGTACGAGTTCGACCTCATGTGAGTCCTTTTCTACACGCGACCCCTGAAGTCGCAATTCGACACTAACAGCCATGTCCCTTCAGCCTGAGCAAGTACGGCTACGGCTGGTTCGACGAGCTGCTCCAGCAGAACCCCCGCTGGGTCCGCGGCACCGCGACGCCCGGCACCATCGTCGGCAACTCCAACGGTAAGCCCACCACCCACGCCCGCCGAGGGCCTCCAGACTGACACATTTCCGCCGTCCCACAGGCTCCTACGTCGCAACCTTCACGGGCAGCCGGCGCTACCCTGGCTCCGCGCCGTACAACGTGTCGTTCCCGACGGAGGTGCCGTTCGTGTCGTGGCCGCAGACGGGCGCGATCCTCAAGGACGCGCCGCACCCGGAGAGCGCCAAGCTGCTGCACTCGTTCCTCGCGTCGCAGGAGCACCAGGTGTCGCGCGGCACGTGGAGCGTCCGCACCGACGTCCCCGAGCCCAACGGCTTCCCGCCCATCTGGCAGATGAACAACACCCACCCGACCAAGTTCGGCGCCTGGATGGAGGACCGCGCCAACGTCGAGCGCCTGCGCTTCTGGTTCGAGAGCCGCATCGGCACCGCCCAGGGCCTGAGCCCGCTGGAGGACGACCTCTGAGACGCTCCGTTCCGGTTGCGTTGAGCTTGTACATATTTCTGCGGCGTACCGCAGCCTTTAGGTCTTGATGTTCTGTAGCCCTATGCATGTGATCCTAGCAACGCTCTCTTGCAAGGTTGGCGCTAAACTCATTGAGTGTTATCGGGCTGGTGACCTTAACGTTCAGATTTTTCCACAAGGGCCGATTCCCAAATTTTGCCATTCGAAGCTCAAAGTTCTGCCCAAAGATAGGACTGACCCCGCTACAGATTCACAGTCTTCAGAGGCTAAAGTCGCGTCGCGTATCTCGTCCTGCGGTTTCAAACAGCGATACAGTCAAATGTGAAACTAACATGACTGACTCGCGGCCAAAAGTAAAGCCCATAGGAGCCTTTATCTACCGTCGCCAGGCCATTCTGGCGTGGCCGCTCTCTTCAATTGTTGACTTTCGATGGCCATAATTTGCCCCGGCTCGTCTCTGATCATCCGTTTCCGTTGACCACAATGTCGCGAATAAGTAGCCCATTGATGACGGGTATGAGTTTAACAGAAGAACAGCGTGAAACGCTGGTCCATGAGACGAGAGGGCCACTAGCGCTCGGGATGATCTTCTCCTTCTGGGGTATGGCGGTCATTGCCGTATCTCAGATTATTCGTCCGCGTGAAGCTTATCAAGAGTGCCGGGCTGGATGACTACTTGGTCGCTCTAAGCGTGGTGCGTCTCGAATGCACGCACATGTTGTTCGGCTACTCAAGTTTTGATAGGTTATCGCGACGGTTATGACGGTTTTCATATCTCGACGTGCGCATGCCGGATTTTTCCAGGATGCTGTTCGGGTTTCGCTGACTCCCAGAAAGAGGTGCACTACGGAGATGGCAGACATCTGTTGTCCTTGACACTTGATCAGGCAGACAACGTCTCGAGGGTGAGATCCATCCCACTAAATAGGGCTGCTTGCTAACAGAGAGAAGGTGAATTTCGTTGCTGTTGTCTGCTGGACTTTTGCGATCACCGGAACCAAAGTTTCCATCCTCCTACAATATCTCCGGCTTTTCAAATTTGGCAAGCTCAACCGAGCCATATGGGTGTTACTGGTTATCATAGTCCTGGCTGGAATCTCAACACTTGTTGTCGTGCTGCTTGGCTGCATCCCGGTCAAAGCTCTCTGGGATTCAGGGTTGCGGTCAAGATCCAGGTGTCTGAACTAGCAGTTGTAAGTTGCAGCTTCAACGAAGATGTTTGCCGAAGAGTCCTAATTTGCGCCATCTCACTTAGATTCTGGTACTTCCAGTCGGGGTTCGAAGTGCTCACGTGCTTCATCATGGTAGGATTGCTGATACCGCCGCTTTGGAAGATGCAGCTGCCAAAACCCAAAAGAGTAGGGTTGATCATACTGCTTGGTCTCAGTTCATCGTGAGCACCATGATCTCCTCTCGGAGTATCGTGAAATCTGACCGGCGGACAACAGAGCATGCATAGTCAGTATACTAAGAATGAAGAGCTGTTTCGACGCCATCCCGGCTTCCGCGGAAGAGGTCCACGGCTTCACATGGACCGGCATCATGACGTCCATCTACGCCGCAACCGAGCTGGACGTTGGGATCATCTGCTGCTCGCTCCCAGCGCTCACGCCCCTGCGGAGATATTTGTCGTCATCGCGGTCGAGAGCGGCCCAAAGCCGACCGCAGCACCAAGGCCCTCTCCGTTGTGAGGAGTGCAGGAGGCCAATCACGCACCAGTCACCCGAGAATTCCAACGGACAAGGAAGCGTTGGATACAGCAGCCAGGGCACCCAGGCCAGCAATCGACAGGGCCCGGCGCAGCATCTTCCGGTCCCGGAAGCAGTGGCGGGTCGCGGCGTGTGGAGATGGTCCTGGAGCAGGAGCGACGGCGCGACCTCTCCAGAGATAGCGGTGGTCGGGAACGGGGATGAGCGGGAAGGAGAAGCCAAAGATAATACTCGGCTCAGGGTAGCTTCGGTGGCTTCTTGAACATCGTGCCGACGCTGATAGCGCTGCTGTAGTAGCGCGGAATTGACGACGGCAGCGTGCTGCATTCATTCTAGATGCGGCTTGGCTTCCGGTGCGGGGTGTGCGCGGGGGGCTGGTGCGGCGAAGGCGGTGGGTCTGCCATGTTGTGGGTTTGAGCGGCACGGTGGGACGAGTTGGAGATGTGTTGTGGGATAAAATTAGCTTTCGTCTCCATCGGAGCTCAGGTCGGCCTTTTGCATCCAATGATGGTGTGAGGCTGCTTTGAAAAGAGGTGAGGTGAGGTATTAGAACACGGGCGGGGCGGAGCGGGGCGGGGCGCAGGCGGCGCAGGCGGCGCGGCTCTGCAGCCTGGCGCGCGTTGGCATTGGCGTTGGTCGGCGCGGCTGCAGGTACAGGACTAAATATATAGATGCATATGTATATATAGTTGTTGTTTCGGTATTGTTGCCCAAGCATCGATGCATCCATCTTGTGTCCTCCCCGTTGCTGATCCTTCTTCCGCCACCGCCCCGCCCTCCTCGATCAACCGCCGCCATGAGTCTGAGCCTGGAGATGCTCCGGCTGGTGGCGCTCCCGGCGACCATGCTGGCGCTGTGGCAGGTGCGCACTGCTGCGCCCCTGACGCTGCTGGCCGGCCCGGCGTCGCTGGCTGCGACGCTCGACCGTGTGTTCATTGCCGTCGTGTTTCTCGGCACCCTCGCCGCCGCCGTCAACATGCCGCACCTCGATCCACCGCCCGGAAGTGCCACACGCCAGAGCGTGTCATTTGGCCTGGTGCTCGCCGCAGGGATTGCGTTCGCGCTTGGCCTGCACAGCAAAGCGCTGGCTTGGATGGTGTTGATGCTCGGCTGGGCAGAGGCTGCCGCCGTCATGCCCGCAGAGCTGTTCTGCAGCTTGGCTGCATGGGTCTTCCGGGCTGTTGCTGTTGGCTGCATGACGGCCTTCCTGCTGCCTGGCCGGCAATAAAAGCCCTTTCCTCCCGCGCCACCATGGGCTCACGCCAGTGTGCACCGAAGGATCCCGAGCCTCCTCTCACCCAAGGCGAGTTGAGTCCCACCCGTCGCACACAGAAACTGACGACTGGCGCCGTCTAGACCAGGTTCTGCGCAGACACTGTGCGGAGCCCGACCGGGGATGCTTATCGGACCTCCCTGCACTGCGCTCGGCGTTCGAAGCTCACTGCATTCCTGATTCAGTGGACCGCGGCTTCACAAAAGCCGGCACGCTGGCGTATTCGCAGCGCTGTTGATCTCTGGCCAGGACGAAGGACGAGAGGCGAGTTGCCAGCAGGATAGAAGATGTCCTCTGTCCAGTTTGGTAGGCATCGGAGTCGCGCTCGTGCAAGGCCAGCTGGAAGCTCATAGGGCTTAGCTCCGAGTGCTGGTCTATGCTGACGAGAAATGGATTGCCGGCATTGATGCAGTTGAGCTGTGGAAGCCGAGCAGAATGCGCGATGAAATGTAGTGTCTTGTGCAGGTGATCCGTAGAATTGCACCAAAAGCGGCAGGGGCGTTGCGGGTCTTGGCGGTCCGAGCGCCTTCCCCAGCCTCCACTCGCCCTCGCACCGAAGCCAACTCCAACGTCGCTCCACCTCCCGCCCGCGCTGCACGACATCCCCCACCACGCCGCCCCAGCCATGGCCGATTGAACGCTCTTTCCGCCGCGAGACGCCGTTGCTGCATCCCACCGCCGCGACCCTGCCCGTCCGCATCTCGCCCGTCGCGCTCCTCGGTGAAACTCCCCCACCCAGCCTCGCCGACAACAGGCCAGGGCTGCCTGCACCAAAGCCCGGATGGGAGGACGGGGTAGGTAGCGGCACACACGCGCCCGACGCGCCTCCATAGGGGGACATCCGTTGGGACACACGGAGCCCCCGTGCTCGCCAGCGCGCAGCCGGGCTGCCCGGACGCGACTTGACCTCAGGAGCGGGCCACGCCTCGTGCACCCGGCCCTTCGATCTGGGCGGGCCGGGGGTCCGTAAGGGCCGCTTCTCCCAGCGGCCTCTGTTCTCTGAGTCGGCGTTTCCGGGGCCTGCCGCGTTGCGTGGCGGCGTGGATGCCGCGCCGGTGCAGAGCCAAGGCTGCTCGCGTCACTCAACGTGCGGAAAAGCCTGGGTGGGTGGGAATTCTCCGCGCCGACGCGCGCGGAGGGATGTCGATTTTCTCGTCCGCGTTTGCCTTTCTGTGGATCCACGCGCTGACGCAATGCATGCAGGTTGTGGTTGCAACCGGCCATGGCCGCCTCGGCTTCCGGCGACTGGTTCCTCGTCCAGGGCGCGCCCGCTGTGGCAGAGTGGACTGCCGAAGACGGAGCCGTGAGACGCCTCGGCTGCAATCCGCCCTGCCAGGTCTCAGCGTCCATCGGCACTCACGCGGCACGGGGAACCGCGTTTTTCAGCCTCCGCGTTCCGGTTGGACTCAAGGAGACGGGGAAGAACAAAACCATTCTGCATCTTTTCGTTTATCCCGAGCAAATCTTGCGCATGAGAGTGCGCGACCACACAGAGCATCCGGCTCCTGTTCGAAGCGCTTTGGTTGGCAAGGTCGAGCAATACGAATCAACTGAGGATATCGTCGGCGTCGAATTCTCCCTGCAGCGCCATGCTACTCTGATCGGCCCAACCAGCATATCTGCGCTCTCTTCAAAGACGAAAGCCAATGAAACCGTGCTAGCTGCTTTGCACTCGCTCATCCATGCCCCATCAATCACATTCTTCGTCCCCAGAAATGGAAACGCGATGAACAAGATTGAAGCGCTTTGCAGTGAAGCGTGCAACGGTGGCCTGAAGGCGAGCGCTACAGAATACTCGCTGGCAATGCTGTACGGCGGCTCCGGCGGCAAAGATGTTGGGAGCTTGCTTGCCCGCTTCGACCCCGAGGAATCGGAAGGCCCACCGTCCTACGACGAGCTTGCACTGACGCCACCGCCGATGCGGCAGAGAAAACGTAAGTCGCGAGATTCTTGCATTGTGTTGGCGTGCCTGTGACCTCCCGAATTGTCTCGGATCCACCTGAATCCGTCCTGATTTGCAATCCAACCACAGGCATGCCTTCGAGCCGGATCTCGCCACCACCTGCCAAGAAGCACGCATCCACCATCGAGCCGCGCCTGCCTGCCGCTTCTGAAGTGCAAGCCTTGAAGCAGCAGATGGCGGGTCTGGTGGCTGAGGTCGCCGAGCTTCGAGGCCGCGTTGGAGAAGCTGCTTGCAGCGAGAAAGAGGATACCTCTGTTATCTCTCGGCTCAATGCCGTCGAGACAGTAGTCTCCGCCTTGAAAACGCGGGTGGAAGAGATGGAAGCAACGCTTCGAGAGCGTTCGGCAAGCCGCGAGCAGAGTGTGGAACGTCAAATAATAGACAAATTTGAAGATCAATTGGAAGAACGAATTGAAGATGTCCGGAGCGAGACACGCGTGGAGATCAATGATCAGCTGGACGATATGTTGACAGATATAAAGGTGGAATTGAGGGACTGGGTTCAAGAAGAATTGCGGGACTTGGTCAGCCAGCAGCTTGGTGAATTGGTTGAAGAGTACCTTACAAATGCTTCGTTTACGGTTGAAAGGCATTGAAATAATGAGTATCAAAGGAAAGCAGTCTCCATTCTTGACCGTGCGGTACAATATTAACATACCCAGCCCCCGTCTACGTTATACACCGCCCCAGTCACGAAGGACGCCTCATCGCTCAGCAAGAATGCGATGACATGTGCTACTTCAATTGGCTCCGCCCTTCTCTTCTGAGCCGTGACTTGCAGGCCACGCTTTACATCCTCCGGGTCTTCACCCTGAGACATGGGAGTGTTGACGGATCCTTCAAATCGTAATTCAGCGGAAACTCCTCGGACACCTGGTTAGCGAGAGGAGCAATTTACCTGGAGACACGGCGTTCACTCGAATATGTTGATTCTCCTTGGCCGCCGTCCTCGTCAACCCAATGACAGCCGCCTTACTGGCGCAGTACGCAGCGTTGCCGGCGGCACCGAACTGCCCGAACACGCTCGCCGCCGAGACCTGTCCAGCGTCATCAGCGCCGTGATCAGTCTCTCTCTCCCTCTCCCAACAGACGCACTCACGATGCTACCACCCGGCCCCATCGCCCTCAGCTGCGCCCTCACGCAGTTAAACACGCCCTTCGCGTTAACCGCGAACGCGGCGTCCCAGTCCTCGTCGCGCGCGTCCCTGACGGGCGCCGCGCGCGCGATCACGCCCGCCATGTTGACGGCGCCGTCGAGCCGGCCGAGCGCGCGCACCGTCGCCGCGATCCAGCCGTCGACGGCGCCGCCGTCGCGCACGTCGACCACGGTGGCCAGGTGCTTCGGGCTGTCCGGCAGCGACTCGACCGCGGCCGCCAGCGCGCCGCCGTCGATGTCGCCGAGAGAGATGAGCGCGCCGCGAGAGGCGAGGAGCTGCGCGGTCGCGAGGCCCATGCCGGACGCGCCGCCGGTGATGGCGATCTGGAGGGGTGAGGGCGGTGGGGGATGGGGGTGGAGGGCGGGGGGCTTACGACTTTGCCTTGGAATGATGTCATGGTCTTTTGGTGGTGTCGTTGCGCGGAGGGTGATCAGAGATGAACCGCAGCCAGTGCGGGAAGCTTGATCCAGATGCTCAAATCCTTACATGCGATGGCTAGCTCTTAAATCACTTCTTGTGCGTTCATGCATCAGAAGCAGGATAGGAAGGTTAACCCGGGCGCGTGGTTTTGACACAAGTGTGCCAAGTCCCCGCGGACTGACTGGCAGTTCTCTCTGCGGTCGATGTTTCACTTCGAGTAAAATCAATTGTTCCCAGCCGGACTTGGTACCTAATCCTTGCTATCAAAGACGCCTGCCGGATTTCTTCACGCGCAATAGCGGAATACACAGTTAACACAAAGATCAAACGTTCTTCCTCATGAAATCGAGCCAGGTAAATCTCCCACCGTCAGAACGACACTTCTCTTCCCAGAACTGCTCAATCCTACCCAGCGTGCTTTGAAAGAGCGGTAGGCCCGTACGCTGCACCGAGTCTCGAAACCAGTTTGAGAAAGACGCTTGCACTTCTGGATGTTCGGCTTCGCATGCTGCGATGAACGCAGGCCAGATCAGTCTGACAGATCCGTATGCATTGCTGGGATCTGCGGAATCGATGCGCAGCAAGCAATCACGAACGCTCATTACTTTTCTTTGCAGCAACGAAGCATCTATGTCGTAGATTCTCCGGTAAAAGTAGATTGTCAGCGAGAGTTGCATTGCGTCCAGCATGTTGTCCAACACAAGCCTCGGGATCTGCTGGCGCAACTTGGCATACGTGTCCGCCGTCCACAGCTTGACCTGGCACATGTAGTTCTCGAGAGACTTTGCGCGGCTGGTGAAGTCCTTGATGCTCAGCGCGCTCGGCCTGTCCTGCTCGGCGTTCTCCTTCTCAGTCCCGAGCCGGATGATCAGCGACAAGACCTGGATGTAGGGTTCCGGCATGCCGAAGATCTCGGGGTACAGCGTGTCGGACCAGGCGCCGGGCAGCTGCAGGTGCAGGTCGTTCTCGCTCTCCTCGCAGCCCTTCACGCGCTGCATATCCTGCTCGAGGTTGTCCCAGTGGCTGAGCCGGAAGGACAGCGAGTCTTTGCTGTAGGCGGCGGCTCCGCTCGACTCGATGGCTCTGCGGATGTGGTGGCGGTGGCTCGAATGGATGCGGCCGACGAAGGTGCTCTCGTAGAACATGCGCTCGTACGCGTAGCAGTGGTGGAGGAGGCGTATCTTCCTGGATTTCTTGCGGTTCAGGCCCTTGACCCGGATGAACCTCTCCGTCTCGAGGAAGTAGCATTCGGTCTGCTCCTGATTCGCAGAAACCATGCTGATGTGGACCATGGTGAGCAGCGCCATCAGGATCGACTTGTACTTGGCGGTCTTCGGGCAGTCATATGCTGTCTTGAGCATCAGCCGGACGTGCTCACGAGCCCTTTGTTTGAATAGTTCGCCCTTCTCAAGCCAGGCTTGAGATTGAGAAATGCCGATGAGACTGAACGCGCTTATTGCCAAAGTGCCGAAATCTGGCGCGATGAAGATATTTGAAGGTATTGAATGGTCATATGAAGACTCCAACATGGAACTAGCAGATGGAAAGCCTTGTAGTCCTGGAACGTTGATTGAAATTATCGGAGATTGCTGAATTTGCGATCTAGGAACGTCGTCAAAAATCTCCTGGACACGCCCTGAGTCACCCACGAGGCCATCAAATGTCATCAACTGTGAGGGCGAGTCCTGTTCGGATAGGTCCATTATCGTCTGAACTAATTGCTGCGTCTGCGGTGTCAGAACTCCGTCTGGCAGGGGCAGGTATTCCTCAATCTCAGGGAGGTCTTGTGGAGGACTGATATCATTTGGCCACTCTGGATCTGGATCAGCCGAAGACGGGCCTTGCTTCTGGCTGAGCCTGAATGCGCCAAAGGGACCGCGACAAATCTGGAGGTCGTGGGATGCAGGCGCTTCTTCGCACTCTTCGTCGATTTGTAGAATGCTCCAGCTAGTCAGTCTCGGCGGAATGCTTGAGACGAGGCATTTACTCATGCCCTCGCGCTCGGACTCAGAGAACAGAGGCCGCCGGAAACGAGCGGGTCCAGGGTCGGAGGCGTCCTTGAAATCGAAGAAAATGGTCTTCTCGTAGCCCCCACACATTAACCCCGCGCGCTCGCACATGAAGCATGTAGGGCGAGCTTCATCGCACTTCATGTGGCGACTTCGGCACTTCACAGTGGCCGTCAGCAAATGCAGCAAGTCATTAAGACCAGCACGCTTACCGTGGTGCATCCACCGAAAGATCGGCTTCGTCCGCTGACTGAACCGAGCCTTTCCGCCCGGGCAAAGGTTGAGGCAGCCATGCGGTTCAGCACACCTTCTCTTTCAGCAATTGAAGAAGGTCATTGAGCACTGGGGCCGTATGATTGCGGTGCTCAGCATGGGTTGTGTGGAGAGCGGGGAGATAAGCGGAGGCTAATGAGCTCGGGCCAAGCGCCACCACTCTTGCCGCGGACACTTTCTTCTTTTGTTTTGAGCAGGCAGAGCCGGCACTGATACTTATCCGTAGCTGCTTCGCCCGTTCCGATTGGCTACCCCCCGTCTATCGAGTGAAACTGGTGTCGTGGAAGCGCCTCTATACCAAGCCGCCACAATCTCTTTCCCTAGCTTTTGGTGACCGGCCAGCTCTAGGCATGTCCGTTCGATAACCGAGTCAGGCCGGGCTGGGTGTTGGTGGTGGAGAAATAGCAGTTTAATACTCATGCCCTAGCATTTCCCCCCTGCAACTCATCCCAAACCACCCGTTTCCCCCTATCTTCATCCTCGCCCAGGTCTGCAGCAAACACTTCGAATCACAGCATGGCGAACGCATCGCATGGGAAAGGCGACAATGAGAAAGTCCCGGGCGAGGACTTGTCAAAGATCGAAAGCTGCACGGTTGGCGAATCTCAGCTCGTCGAGCAAGCCGGCACAAAGCGGAACATCAAATCTCGCCATGCGCAGATGATTGCCATCGGCGGAAGCATTGGGACGGGTCTGTTCGTGGGATCAGGACAAGCGCTCGCAATTGGCGGGCCCGGCATTCTCCTCCTGGCCTACAGCCTGACGGCCATCTTGGTCTACGGCGTCGTCACGGCAGTGATTGAGGTTGGCACCTTCCTGCCGCTCTCTGGTAGTTCAATGGCCTACCACTGCCACCGCTTCGTCTCGCCTTCTCTTGGATTCGCCCTGGGCTGGCTCTACTTCTACTCATTCGGCATCATCGTCGCATACGAAATCACCGCTGCCGCCATCGTCATCGACTACTGGCCAAACTCGGTACACATTGCCGTCTGGATTTCGATCATGATGGTCGTCATCATCGCCTTGAATCTGTCTCCGGTTGGAGTGTATGCTGAGACGGAATTCTGGTTCGCCAGCATAAAGGTCATCATGATCATTGGGCTCCTTCTCCTGTCGCTCATCCTTTTCCTTGGTGGAGGACCAACCCACGACCGCCTCGGGTTTCGCTACTGGAACGGTGGAACCGCGGTCAAGCCGTATATTGTGACGGGTGCGGGAGGACGCTTTACTTCGTTCCTCTACGTGTGGGTGTTCTCCGGGGAATTGCTGTTGTTTTCTTTATTGTATCTTTTATCTTTGAATATCTCTGGTTCCTAGTCTGTACCGTGTTATGGAAGCATAGACGTTGAATGAATATACTGGACGATAAGTAGACACGCATCAAAGCTTTATTTCGAAAAGTCCGCGATTGTTTCACTCCCTGTGCTGCTCGCAGTCTCAGCATAGACTACAGTGTGGCCTGCGGACACGTTTTATTCCACGAAATAACATGAGTATGCGCCAACATGGTGCCGTTGGGTATCTTCCCGGCGTTTCATGGCACGGCAGCATTCCAGAAAAGTCAGCCCCCAGGTTCCATTTCGTTGCAAGAAGGTTCTCGGCCTAAGCGTCCACAGTTCCGGCAGCTATTTGCCATAGGGTTACTGAATCACCGCCTGAGTTAGCGGACCATTGCAGGCATTAGCTGTGTGGCGCAGTAGGAGCTGATCCCCCGCACTGCCTCGGCTCCAGGTCGGCTTTGATAAGTTCCCTGCCATGAAATACAGGAAACCAATGAAATGCAGCGCTAACAAAAGCGGAAAGCTATACCGGGACTAACAGTCATTGGGAAGCTGGCGGCGAATCCAGTGAGTTCATGAGCTCGCAGCGTTTGTAGAGCCTCTATCGCCGTGATTGTGGCTTGCAACCGGTCACCTGCCCGGCGATGCTTTCCGTTCGTATTATTGACCCTCATGAACCCCGCATCGAGTGTTGGGAGAGGGACGTCGGCGGCGAATGGCACCGGTGCTGGCTTCAGGCTCGTGGACTCCATTGAGGCAGGCAGGTCATGCAGAGACTTTCTCACGAAAGAATCGTGTCGTACGACTGCTCCTAACACGCCTGGAGAGTCATTTTTAAAGATACCAATTGCCCAGTCGTGTTGAAGTGCAATCATAACCTCAACTTGAGTTCACGAACCACGCAACACAGAACCTCGTCTATACTACATTCGCCACGGGCATGGGCTCTCTACCACCTCAAGCAGAAGAGACGTTTGACGTTCTCATTGTTGGCGCTGGGCTATCGGGTCTCTACAGTCTCATCAATCTCCGACAGCGCTTCCCCGGATGGCGCATTAAGATCATCGAGGCTGCCGCGGACGTTGGGGGGACTTGGTACTACAACTGCTATCCAGGCTGCAGATTTGATTCGGATTCCCTTTCTTACGGCTACTTCTTCGACAAAGAACTCCTGGAAGAGTGGCATTGGAAGGAAGCTTTCTCCCCGCAGGCGGACACCATTCAGTACATCAACCGCGTGGCCGAAAAGCACGATTGTCGGAAGGACATCCAGTTCAACACGCGCATAAAGTCCGCCTACTGGAACGATCATGATCGCACATGGACCTTCGTAGACGAGTCAGCAAACCAGTATACGACCAGGTTCTTCGTGAGCTGCATGGGCTTCCTTTCCTCACCAACCCTGCCCGCCATTCCTGGCGTCGAAGACCTCAAGGGCCAGTCCTTCCACACTTCCCGCTGGCCAAAGAACATCGACATCCACCGCGACTTCGCTGGCAAGCGGATTGGTGTCATCGGCACCGGCGCGACAGGAATCCAGACCATCACCGCCATCTCGGAGGTTGCAGACATCAAATCACTCAGCGTCTTCCAGCGAACCGCCAACTGGTCCGCTCCGCTACGCAACCACAAGATCACGCCCGAGCAGATGGCCAAGCACAGGGCAAACTACGACACCATCATCCAAGCCTGCGCCGACACCCCCACGGGCTTCCTCCACCAAGCCGACCCCCGCAAGTCCCTCGACGTGAGCGAAGCCGAGCGGCTCGCGCTCTGGGACAAGCTCTACGCCGAGCCGGGCTTCGGCAAGTGGCTCGGGGTGTTCAAGGACACGTACACGGACCGGCGCGCCAACGAGCTTTACTCGGCGTACATGGCGGCCAAGATCCGGGCGCGCGTGCGCGACCCGGCGACGGCGGCGGCGCTGATCCCCACGAACCACGGCTTCGGCACGCGCCGCGTGCCGCTCGAGAGCGGCTACTTCGAGGCCTTCAACAAGCCGCACGTGCGCCTCGTCGACCTGCAGCAGACGCCGATCGCCCGCGTCGTGGGCGGCGGCATCGAGACCGCGGACGGCAACCTGCACGAGCTCGACGTGCTCATCTACGCCACCGGCTTCGACGCCATCACCGGCGCCTTCAGCGCCATCGACTGGCATGCCAAGGACGGCCGTCCGCTCGTCGCGAGCAGCGATACAGAGGAGGGGAGCCGCGCCATCTGGGCGGATCACCGGCCGTCGACGTTCTTGGGCGTCACGGTGCCGGCCATGCCGAACACGTTCATGGTGCTCGGACCGCACCAGCCGTTCGGAAACGCGACGAGGAGTATCGAGAAGGTCGTGGGCGTGATCTCGGACCTGCTGCAGCACTGCAAGGATAACGGGATAACGTATGTTGAGCCGACGCAGGAGGCGGTTGAGGAGTGGACGGAGCACGTTTTTGAGTGCAGCAAGGGGGCTTTGTCGAACGAGGTTGACAGCTGGATGACGGGTGTCAACAAGAACGTCAAGGGGAAGCAGGTTAGGAGTGTGGCGAGGTACACCGGCACGGCGCAGGAGTTCCGCAGACGGTGTGAAGAGTGTAAGAACTCGGGTTACAAGGGATTGATTCTTGCATAGATGTTTTGCAGTTCACTATTCATTTCATGATTTACTACTCCCACTTTTTTGGATGGCTAGTAGATTATCATTGTGTTCATCGATGCTTCCTCTAGATTCTACGGGACGACAAACGTATTAAACTCTGAATTCGTGGAGACCATGTAAAAGTGCGAAAGACTTAATCAGAACATCGAGCCTCGGACTCAAAGTGCACTTATGTAGTCGAGAACCCGCTGTCTAGGTTCTCAAGACAGCCTCGGTTGTTTACTTCAGACTACTGACCCTGCGCTTGCTTGAGCAACGGCGGACAGCGCACATCGCCCCGCTTCGTATACTACGTAGGTAGAAGGAAACGATGGACGTGCATCGGATGCCTTTCCCGAGCCTGTATGGAGAGATGACTCATTTCTCTTACAGATGCTCGAGGTCAGTGGTGAGGGGGAACAATCGATAACGCGGGGTTATAGGCGAAGCTTTCCTAACAGAGAATCTACCTGCCTAATACTAATCCAGTATGGTAGCGCGGCACAACGAGTTGACTCTCTTTGGATGAGATCCGCAGAGGCAGATGATCAAATGGCTGGTGACTAGTATAGCTTTTGGATTAATAAATGGATGCCGGTTGCTCGATTGAAAGGAATACTACGACTTCATTCTTCTCCAGTTGGAATCAAACATCGCAAACTGAACGCATCTTCGTTACCATACCACTGCACAGGAACGGAACAGTCAGCATGGATGTCCCAGGCTTTGCATTGATCACAGGAGCAGCGTCTGGCATCGGAAGAGCATGTGCAAAGGGATTTGCGGCCGAGGGCTCTGCCGGCATCGCCCTACTCGACATCAACGGAGAAGAGCTGGCAGCCGTCAAAGCGGAAATTGAAGACGGAACCACGAAATCAGGCCGAAAGCCGTGCCGGGTTAACACATATACCATCGACATTTCGAACG
This sequence comes from Neofusicoccum ribis, assembly GCA_021436925.1. Taxonomy (NCBI): domain Eukaryota; kingdom Fungi; phylum Ascomycota; class Dothideomycetes; order Botryosphaeriales; family Botryosphaeriaceae; genus Neofusicoccum; species Neofusicoccum ribis. The sequence continues at coordinate 41,391 of JAJVDC010000200.1, forward strand.
AAGAGCAGGTGACCCAGGTTGTCAACAAGATTGCCCAAGAATTTGGACGCCTCGACTACGTCGTCAACGCCGCAGGCATTGCGATGAAGCACGAGGGTGGTGCAGCCTTTGTGAAGACCTCCGACTGGCAACGCATTTTCGACATTAACCTGAACGGGACTTTCTATGTTTTCAGAGCGGCTGCACAGGTCATGTTGGAGCAGGAACCCATCCTGTCCTCAATCGATGGCAGGCCGCTGCAGCGCGGCTCGATCGTCAACTTCGGGTCCATCCAAGCCGTCGTTGGTATTTCGTTATCGACGGCTTACGCATCGACCAAGCATGCCGTTCTTGGCCTCACTAGGACGGCATCGGAAGACTACGCGAGCAAAGGATTACGCATCAATGCGATCTGCCCAGGCTACACGGAGACGCCCTTGACGACCAAGAATCCAGCGGTCCTCAAAGCCATGGAGGAGAGGGTAGGAACGGTGGTACCGATGCAGCGCATGGGGAGCGCTCAGGAAATCGCCGACGGCGTTCTGTATTTGGCCGGGGGAAGGAGCTCTTTTGTGACCGGTTCTGCGCTTATGGTCGATGGCGGCTATACTTCTAGATGAAGGGATGTGCTGCGTCTTCGATGTGGTAGATGCTAGGTACGTTTGAAAGAAATAACGGAATGTACTAAAAGAGTAACTGCATCTACATTGGAGTGTGTGAAATGGAACCTCACCCGTCCCTTCATGTCTGTTCCAAAGAAGGGACTACTCAAATAGTATGTGACTTGTAATTTTGACATGTATGGGAGATTTCCCGGCATCATCCCAAGAGTGAGAGTGGCGTGGTTGAGTTACAGGGTTTGACAAAGTGATGGTGGAACTAAAGTGCGAAGCTATTCCCGTATAACAGAGGCAAGAAGGCAGCTGAAGCGCAAACATCAGCGGATCTGATTTATCACATCAGTGACCGGCATTGGAATGTGCTCTGTCTCCTTTTGATCAGCGACCACTGATAATCAGCATTCCTGGCCCCCATTTAGCCCTGCCCTAAGTGTAACGACTGGCGTTGTGGCGTCCCATAGCAGGAAGCCACAAATTCGGCCGAGCGAATGACTCAATCATAATGCACCACTAGCAAAAGCGTGGGCCGGTATCTGACAAGCTTTTGCATAAGCGCCGCTGACTGCCTTCAAATAGCGTCGCCGCTGGCTCCAAAGTCATGTCTGTCCCCTTTGCTTCAAGCTCACTTTTGTTTCAACCATGCTGGCTCCTCAACGACGCTCAGGTAACTCCGACTGGATCCCTCTCCAAACTGTGACCGATGATGGTCGGCAATCTGTGAATCATCGCCATGTCGCATCTGAAGAAAGCAGCCTTATAGGCAAACCCGTGAAACGCTCGGCACTTACCACGTTTCGAAGCGGAACCGATCGGCTCTGGGCTTGGGAAATTCTGAGCTGCTGTCTGTCCGCTGGCTCCTTGGCCGCCATCGTGGTTACTCTCTTCGTTCACAATGGCCGACCGTTGCCTCAGTGGCCACATCTTATCACCATCAACTCTCTGATTGCCACTTTCACCGCTATATTCAAGGCTTCCATGATGATGCCAATTGCAGAAGGTCACTATGGGTATTTGTGTTGAAAGCAACCAGTTCTAACAGGAAGCCAGGCATGAGCGAGTTGAAGTGGTCGTGGTTTCGGAAGCCACGATACTTGAAGGACTTGGATACAATGGACACTGCCAGCAGAGGGCCCTGGGGTGCGTTCTTGCTGTTGCTAGGCATGAAGCCATAGTGAGCCAGTTCAAGGAGTATCTTGCACTTCCAAATCACTGACAAAAGCTTTGTATGATAGCTTCCTTGCCGGACTCGGTGCTGTCATCACGATCGTTGCCCTTGCTGTCGATCCCTTCTCACAACAGATTGTTCAATACTACAATTGTCTGCAACCCGTTCCAAGCCTCACAGCGAGAATCCCGATGACAAACAACTACACTGGATACAACCCTCACGTTGGAGCGGGAATCAACGAGCTCGATCCTGGGATGGCAGTTGCGGTGTACACGGGCCTCATGGACCCTCCCGCAAACACGTCTGTAAGCATTGCTGTGGACTGCCCTACAGGAAACTGCACGTTCCCACACGACAATGGAGCTACACTGTCGTCACTTGGAGTCTGCCACGCCTGTCGTGACATATCCGATCAAATCACCAACATCACGGCCTCAGAGGGAGGTGGTTACAACATGACCTTGCCGTCTGGAGCCACACTTCAGTATGGAAGTTACATCGACGCTGTGAACTGCGTTGCATCCTACGACGAGGACGGCCCATTGGTTTTATATTCTTTCGATGCCTTGGTTGTCCGTGAGAAGGGTTATCTGGGTGCTCGTTGTTCGTTGTATCCCTGTGTGACCACGTACGGATCAAACGTCACTGACTCCGTGTACACCGAGACACGAGTCTCCTCAATCAAACATGATCTTCCGGTGGATACTTTCACGGACATCCAGCCGTGGTCTATGGCGACGAACCGAACATTGAGAAACGGCAGCTGGCACGACTGCAGCCCATCCCCAACCCAAACAGACATGAACGTCGTACCCATCACGCCAAACAAAACAGTTACCAACCCCGACAACAACTATACAGATATAATGTGGTATCCTGCGGACTGTGTCTATGCTGTGAATTGGAACGCTTTGAGCGCGTTCCAGAACTTTTTCCACGACATATGGGCGAACCAGACGCTCAGCCGCGTGTACGCAAGTTACTGGAATGTTACGACCGGACCGTTATGGCTGCAAGGCCTTTACCGTAATGGAACAGCGAATATGACCACAGTCAATGAGTACATGGAGGGCCTGACAATATCTCTGAGTGCGGCGATACGAACGAATGGCGACACTGAATCTAATGATTACATGAAGGGTACTGTCATGGCATCGCAGACCTGCATACGAGTTCGATGGGTTTGGATCAGCTTACCCGCTTCTCTGTATGCACTGACCGTCGTCTTTATGACTTTGACGGTGCTGCAAACAAAAGACCAGAAGTGGAACGGGCACTGGAAGTCGTCAGCTGTTGCTCTACTATTCCACGGATTTGACGCAGACACTAGACGAGAACTGGGATCTATGCATGACAAGAGTGGGATTTACGAAACGGTAGAACATGTCAAGGTGCATTTGCAATTTGAAGACGGAGGCTGGTCGTTTGTGAGGAATAGATAACTTCGTATTTCGAGGTTACTGGGATACATTTATTTTCCGTACAAGGTTGAAACTCCATATCGAATGGTTGGACAATGCGCCAGAATCTACTGCGTGCTCGCAATTGTCTATAAGATGCCGCTGACGTGCTTCCTAAATCTTGCGCCACAGCTGCAGTCTGCGGCTCAAGATGTTATGCACTAGCCCTAGAGCTCTATAAGTGGAACCTATGACAGCGAGCATCGGAGATAGGCAATCCGTTATTCGGCGTTTGGATTCGTCCTATCGGAGTTTGCCGATAAGGCAACAGAGTTCTGGTCCTGAAGTCGGCCCCCAAGCGGTATGTGAGGGAGGGGGAGCCAACGACAGACTGCGAGACGGGTCTGCCAAGCTCCGCAGGCGCTCTTAGCCCCCGCTTGTTTTATCCAGGGGACGATTCCTTTGAGGGCACTTCCCATCCTTTTCAGATCCCGAAGCCCGTGAGACGAGGCTGAAGACAGCCCCTCTCCAGCTTGCGCTTGTTCTGCAACAATGCTCGGTACTGTCGGTCAACGACGATGGCCGCCATCCCCGAGTTCGCCTACCAGCCGCTGGACGAGGCGCGCAACGAGATCCGCGTGATTTCATTCCTGAGGCCCCACGATCCTGCCGCCCCCACGCCTGTGTCTCCCGAGCATGCTGAGCTCGTCCACTGCACTCTGGAGCACGTCTCGCTAAACGAGCGGTTGAACGACTACGAGAACTTTGTCGCGTCGTCGCCGCCATTGTCCCGTCGCAACAGCCATGACATCTGGCACACCGAGACCAACAACCGCTACCGGTCCAGCAGTCCACGAGGGGGCGCCGACACGCCGCCGGACCGCGCATCTGCCCATCCACGCTACCATCGCTTTGCCTGGGGCGACTATGGCGCCTTGAGCTACACTTGGGGCGATCAGTCGCAAAAGCGGCCTATTCTGCTCAACGACACGGTTGTCCACGTCGGCCGCAATCTCGAGGCGGCTCTGCGCCGTTTCGTCCGATACTCGGACTATGCCGACGGGTTGAAGCTGTGGGTCGATGCCATCTGCATCAACCAGCGGGACCTGCAGGAACGCAGCCGCCAAGTCCGCCGCATGGGCAACATCTTCAGCAGTGCTCTGCTTGTCACCATCTGGCTGGGGGAGCTGCCCGAGGTTGAGGCAGATGCCGACGCCGCCGGCATGGTGGCGTTGCAGGCGCTCGTCTCGCGTTGTCTGGACGATTCCACCACCAAGCAAGCCGTCGAGAAGACTCTCCAAGATCCCCAGATCAGCTCTGCGCTGCGAGTTGCCGTTGAGCGACTCGTAAACGTCGCGTATTGGACAAGAACGTGGATCATCCAGGAGAAGTGCCTGGGTCCCTTCAACGCGTCGCTGCTATTTGGCCCGTACGTCTTCAGCCTGATCCCTCTGCGTAACTTCCTTGCTTGTGCAAACAACATTGCCGGGGCCATCAAGACCAGAGAGAAGGCGTGGCAGATTTTGAAGCTGATGGAGCTTGCCGTGCGTCACCAAGAGCGCCTGCCCCTCGGCAACGGCGACGAAGATCGAAAGAAGGCTGACATGGATGACCTCGGCTTGCTTCTTATGCTGGGCAGACTGGCGCAGACAACAGATCCCAGGGATAAGCTCTACGGATTGATGGGCATGATTCCACGCTACGTGACCCAGCACATCGAGCCCGACTACTCAGCGCCCGTCGAAAGGGTCTTCTCAGACTTCGGCCGCGCTCTGATCCAGGGCTTCAACAACCTCAACATGGTCTTGACTGGCAACTCACCTTCCGCCTTCAACGTCCCCAGCTGGGTGCCCGACCTCACCGACCTCTGGGACCCGCACCTGTGGAGCACCGACTGCAACGCCACCCCCGGCACGCATCCACGCTTCTCCGTCACGGACAACGGCCGCACGCTCGTCGTCCAGGGCTTCAAATGCGACGTCGTCGACAGCACCGCGCCGCAGCTCGGCTGGACCGGCGGCGCCCTCGGCGTGCAGCAGCCCGCCCAGCAGCCGCTCCACGCCACCGCGCCGCCGCCCGGCGCCGACCTCAAGACGGCCATCGTGCGCACCATCCACCGGCACGCCACGCTCGACTGCCACGCCGGCGCCACCGTGCTCGACATCCCCTGGCTCGACGACGACGCCGACGACGACGCGCGCACGCAGCTGCTCCTCGCCCGCGGCTGGGGCCCCGTGCTCGCCCACGCCAACCTCGCCGACTTCCACCGCTTCCGCGCCCAGCTCGACGCCCACTGGCGGCCGTGGGGCCGGGCGTTCCGCTCGTTCTTCCCGCCGGCCGCGGACGTGCCGGTCTGCGCGCGGCCGGCCGAGTTCGTCGCCGCGCTGGAGAGGCACCAGGGAATTGTGTACCCGGTGCTGACCACGCGCCGCGGCCTGTTCGGCACGAGCATCCACGCCGCCCGCCCGGGCGACGTCGTCGCGGTGGTTCCGGGGTGCTACGCGCCTGTGGTTTTGAGGCCGAGGACGGAGGCCGGCGGGGAGGTGTTCGAGGCGGTGTCGCACTGCTATGTGGAGGGGTTGATGCGCGGGGAGGCGATGGGCTGGCTGGAGGGCGGGGAGGGGGTGTTGGAGGATTTGCGGATTTTTTGATGGAAGGATCGGGGTGATGAAGATCTGCGCATCTTGGGTGGCAATGCTGCGAAGTGATGACCTCACGGATCCGTTTACATTTTGTGGAAATTGGAGAGTTGGGCAATGGTTGATTAACTTTGAACTACGTAAGTTTGTGCCTCGCTTGCATCCGAACACAGACACGGATTTTGGCCAACAGTGTGCTGAACCTCAAGTCAGAATTGGACGCTCATATAAATAAGTAAGAAGGCGAGAATTTTCACGCGGACAGACAGCGTTGACGCGCGTTCTTCCGACTGGCTGAAGTGTGGCTTCGGCTTTGCGCCTTTTCCGTGCTCAGGGGAACGATCACCGCATGTGGCGTAAAGGGCTCAAGGCGATTCTAGGGCGAGGCTCCATAGGCGTGGCCCAAATGCGGAGAAAATTACTCTAGTGTGGGGAAGCGGTGAAGTGGAGAGGGTGGCGCCGGTCACCACCCGGCACTTGGTGGCCTGAAAGAACGGCCGTGTATCTCGTCCGCAAACATTCCAGCCAGAAACCACTGAGTGGAATAAAGCAAAAAAGCATGCCAGACTGAGTATTCATGTCTGTAAAGAGTGCATGTTTACGTTACAGATCTCCCCTCGCAATGACTTTTGCACTCCTGATCGGCACCTGCTAAGAGCAACGATGCGAAGAAGGAATCAAGCGGCTGACAGCTGGCAAGCTATAAAGAGCCGCCACGTGGGCCGAGAGAGGAAGCCGAGGAACCAGGAACCAGTCCCAGGAGAGGCTGATTGCCGGTTCTGGAGCAGTCTCGGCCAGAAGCGTTGAGGACCGGGTGGCTACAGAGGCGGGAGCTAGCCCCATGTGGCCATCTCAGCTACGCCCCAGCAGCCACGCCCGGCCGCTATGCCCCATCCATTTCCCGAGGCTGAGAAAAAGAGCCGACCGCTGGCCGGAGTCGCCGCCAAGTTGACTCGACAGGGATTCTGCTGCTCTATCCCCATGTATGGCCATACGCGTCCTCGGCTGATGCAGTGCAGCTATATGCCTCTGGTGGCGTCTCGAGACTATGCCTACACGTCTCCCAGGGCTCGAGGCGCCGCCACAGTTCCTCTACGGCTGAATTAGCGCCACGATGCAGGCAAATCTCCATTCCAGACACACTGTGGATCGCAGCCTCAGGTGGCCGCCGGGCTGGTGGCGCTTCGAGGCTGTCAAGAGACCGGCCATCTGAGGAGCACGGCGACAATATAAATACTTCCCTCAACGCGTGTGAGCTCTTTCTACAGCGCCAAATCCACAGCAATTGCCGATTGCATTCCTACAGCAGCGACAAAATGCGTTATTCCCCTCTGTTGCTTCTCCCACTGGCGGTCTCGGCCTCACCTCAAGTCAAGAAGGACCTGGGCTCTGTCGCCAAGAACCTGTTCTGTGTCCTCAACAACGATGTCATCGCCGCGCTCAAGGCGCAATCGACGGCTACCAGCTATTGCAGCAGCTATCTCTCGATTGCCACCAAGACTTTGTATGTTGCAATTCTTCGACACCGGCGGTCCCTGTTGACTTACAATGGCGAAGCTCTACCACCTCCACAGTGACCCCCACGAGCGTCCATGTCACGACGACTGCAACTGTCACTGGGGATGCGTATATCACCACCGAGACTGCCACGCAGACTACGGTATGAAGCACCTACCATCCTCTGAAGTTTTGCAACGAACTGACCGTATTCCAAAGTCCACCGACCTTCATGTTCCTGAGACCGTCACTGAGGTAAGTCTTCCGCATTGAGCACTGCGACTGGCGACTGACTCCCAACAGACGGACACGGCAACGGTGACTTCCACCACATCCACCGTCACGCTCACTTGCTTGAGCTCTGCGTACACGGCCTCGACGGCGGCAGCAAACAAGAAGCGAGGCGCTGTGCAGAAGCCCACCTGCTTGCCGACGAGCTGGGCTGCTTCCGCCATCTCCAGCGCCTGCTCCTGCTTGAGCATTCCGACTCCCTCGACCACCACCACTCTCACAACCACCCTCGTGCCTGGAACTGTGACCGATACCGCAACTCAAACCCTGACCCCGACTTCGACGAGGTAAGCGACTGATGAAGCTGCCGGTGGTTTGAGACTTGACTAACTTCAGAAGCACCGTCACGACCACCGAGACTTCGACGAACACCATCACGGACTACTCGACCACTACAACGACGACCACCACCACTGTCTATGCCACAGCAACGACTATTTCTACAGGAGGTCTGTCGTACCGCAAATACACGCACAGCTACAACGCGGACTCGAGCAGCAGTGGATTCACCCCCTCATACTTCAAGACGGCCTCGGTCGACTTCAGCGGGTCGTCGGTCCAGAACCTTGACTTCTCAACCCCGAATTGGCCGTCCGGCTCCGCCTACCTCACATTCGACAGCCACTATTTTGAGTCTTCCCAGGCAGCCATTCTCCTGCAAGGATTCTTCGTCGCGCAGGCCACCGGCACATACACCATCTCGACGTCGTCGAGTTACATTGATAACTATGGTTATCTGTGGACCGGAGATGCTGCCTACAGCTGGGCCGACAATACCGCCGCTTATGCGGCCACCAGGACGGGTGCAGGTTACTATGGAGGGAGCACTTCCATCACGATGAATGCCGGTGATGCCATCCCTATGACGTGGCTCTGGGCAAATGGTGGCGGTGTTGGACGGTCGCACTTTGTCATCACCACCCCGAGTGGGTCGTCAGTCAGCGACACTACGGGGTACTTTGCGGCAGCGTGCAGCTCTACCGTCTTTACATAGGACAGTACTGGTTCCGCAGTGTACTAGGGTTATACAAGCTAGCATGACACTTCATGTCGCAAATTGATCACGATTCTCTTAGATTAATGTTTCCATTAGTGGATAGATCCCAATGCTCGTGGGCCCAGAACCGGCCCGTGGCACCGAAGTCTGCAGGTCACTTCAGTCAGAGTGTGCTCTTCACGCAATTGAGAGTGCGTTCTACCTGTCTGGACCTCATCAACGATGAAAAGGACATTTTGCTTCTGCGTAATTTGGCGGAGTCCTTGGAGGAATGCGGCAGAGGCGTGATTGTCACCACCTTCGCTAATGACTGCTGCAACAGGAGACGGCCTAGACGAGTCAGCGTCGCGCCCCCACAGAACTTCGATAGCCCAAAACTTGTGTCTTACCAGTTCTTGATCAGATCCTCGACTCCCGTCAAGCACGCTCCTTCTCGGCTTTGTTCTCAGCCTCAAACTTCTCCCCGCACCGAAGTGGCCTACGCCGCCGACTTCTTCGACTGGTTCACCGGCGAGGCGCTGCTGACGGCGCTGTCTCTGGCCGAGCTGGCGCGCAGGGCTGGGGTGCTTCCCGGCGTGGTGAATGTGGTGACGGCGCTCGAGAACACAGCGGAGATCGGAGAAGTCCTCACGACGCATCCTCACGTGAAAAAGATGTCCTTCACCCGGGTCGACAGGCGTAGGCAGGCTGCTGATGAGGCAATCATCGTCGACGCTGAAGAAGATGTCGATGGAGCTTGGTGGCAATGCGCCGTTCATCGTGTTCGAGGGCGCCAATGTCGATGCGGCGCTGACGGGGCTGATAGCCTGGAAGTTCCGGATCTTGGGGCAAACGTGTGTCTGCGCGAACAGGCATCTGGTATACAGAAAGGCCCAAGATGAGTTTGTCGAAAAGCTGGTGAGGGTTGTCGAGGCGTTCTACGTTGGAGATGGCTTGGCAACAGACACGACACATGGGCCATTGATTCACGAACGTGCTGTTGATAAGGTAGTTTCCCATGTAGAAGATGCTCTCAGGCAAGGGGCACAATTACTCGTTGGTGGAAAAAGACTCTCGCAGCTGGGGTCGAACTTCAACGACCCGACAGTTTTGACAAATATGCATCCAGGCATCCAGATATACACGGAGGCGACCTTCAGCCCTGTCGCTCCCATCTTTGTTCTTGATACTGAAGATGAAGCAACTGTAATGGCGAATGATACCGAAGTTGGGCTGGGCGGGATTTTCTTCAGCAAGGACAACAGCCGGTGCTAGAGGGTTGCTGAGGCTTTAGAAGTCAGCATGATTAGCATCAATGCAGGTATTTCTTCCGCTAGTCTTGTTTCACGAGCTGCATTAACCCGTCCTGTAGGCGTTATGTTCGATCCTGCAGCCCCATTCGGCGGTATCAAGCAGAGCGGATGTGGCAGAGAGGGGAGCAAATACGGTTTTGATGAGTTTATCATCACGAAAATTATCATGACTGGCATTGGATCATGAATCTTTCCGCCTGCGTAAAATCAAAAGGTGACAAAAAACTTTCTCAAAATGAGACACAATTTCCTGACCATCTTTCTTCATCATCTTCAACTCTCGAAGCATACCTGCGGATATCGAGTTTATAGGAACATCCGCGCAACTTCGGAATTTCGAGATCAATGTAGACTGTTCATCTCCTTCTATACTGTTGAATCTGGCTTTAGATACGTATCTCTTTCCATATGGCTTTAGCGGCCTCCTCAGTACCCAGTATGTCTGCGGTGGTCAGGCTCGTCTCGTAAACACTAACAACAGCCCTCATTCAATTATCGCTGGCGTCCGTTTCATCCAGCCAAATTTGCTTGTTAGCACCAGTAGTTATGCACCCGGTCGGGTTGGCGACGCCCTCATGGACAGGCTCAAACAGGCTGGGATACTCACGCATAGGACTCAGGCTAGTCGAAGCTGCGATATCCAATCTTTTGGCTGCCACTTTGAGTATAGTGAGGGCTGCGGCTACGACTTCTGCGCTAATGCCGTCGCCGGGAACGACTGCAATGCGATGGACTCTGGTGGCGGACATCTCGAAGGAACGACTGAATCGAGAGCGCGTCTTCTAAGCTGTGTGAGAATTAGTTCATATGGAGCTGATATCAAAATGTCCGGTTAGGCGGTGAACCTGTTAAAGTGGTTTCTGAATTCTCTTGGGTGGGTGCCTGGTCGCCGGGTAACATATCGGTGCACACTTTCCGGGCTGCTGCCGGTTGCGGCATGTTGGGGTTGGGGCCGGCCCGGTCCAAGGGAATTTTAGTAGCTCGCCGGAAGGACGTACCAATGCCAAGCCGTTAGTCTTCCCTGCACGTGATGATAGCTACTCCGCAGCAGCCGACAGAACAGCAATCCTGCAGTAGTGTCACTGAGGCTGGAGCAGCAACCGATACGCTCACCAACTTTGTTGCAATGATCAGGCTTACCGATGCACTGGAAAAGGCCAGGAACGCAGTGTAAGTCCTCTCATGCTGCCTCCGTGTTTCAATAGTGAACTGCTCACCATTCTCTAGATCATCGTTGAAGGAGACGCTGCAAACACGCGGCCCAGCCGCAGCTCAACCAGTCCTACAGCTGAAGCATGAACTGTGGAATTACTGGCACACGCTGCCTGAAGAAACATTCTGTAGAGATTGGACTCCTGGAAAACCTCTTTTCCGCTTCAACATTCATTTGGGGTTGATGTATCACCTGACGTACATCTTCATTGGCCGCTCGTTTATCTTGCAAGGTGGCGAATCTGGGGCAGCGGACGCTTCATCAAGTCCGGAGTGGATAAGGACACGAGATGAGCTGGTGAACGACTGCATACGCAGTGCGTTGGCCGTTATTGATCTCTGTCAGTCGCTGAATGATGAGATTGGGTTGGCAAGAGCTTCCTACACGGAATTCACGTCTTGTTGCGCTGCCTTGCTAGCCGTGCTTGCGCAGCGTATCTCGGCCGGTAACATACGACTCCAGCACGCCTCTGGAAAAGGAATAAAGCTTCTGAAAAAGATGTCCGTGGGAGTCTTCTCGACTAGTGCCGAGAAACTTACTATAGAAACATTGGAGATGGCAGTAGAGAGACTGGATCGCAGCAGTGGAGGCTTTCCCTCGCCACCGAGGAGTGGACATCCTTATGCACAGTTTCGGACCTGGGCAAAACAGCAACAAAAGGTTCAATCTCGAAGGAATGAAAACGGAACGACCCCTGTCAGATCGGCCACGACAACTCGGCCCTTGAAGACTCCTCTGTCTCACAGGACACCGGTTTTGATGTGATTTCAGAACTTCCTTCATTCGAGCTCGGCGAGTTTGCTTCTGTGCCTGGGCTGGATCAGTGGTTTGAGTTTGGTTTACATTAGTCTAGCCGAGCGATATGTACTCATTGAAACAGTGCTACTTCCTGCGAAGGCTTTCTGTCGGGTTTACCGATCCATTCCTTGAAGTCCGTCATTTCACTTTATCAGTGCTGCCAGACAAGATATTGCCGTTGGACCATAAGACACCCTGCCGATCTCGGACATGGATTAGGCTGGTAGTGACCGGCAATTTTCTCGAAGGGGCTTGGAGAGAACAGGGCAAGCTGCCGCTTGAAGCACGAGTAGGCTTTTGTTTGCCGCTGGGTGTGGAAACGCCTTGGTCCGACCGGGACCGGGACGTTCTACCCGGCCCCGGCCCGGTGACCTCTGGATCACCGATGAGGAACCTCGCGGGACGTTTCTTCAACTTGCGTATATCATTTAATCGATGGGATTCAACGTCGAAAAAGACAGAACCAGCAATCTCAAGAGAATTCGATTCTACTTTTTCCTCACATGATGGCCAACATCACAGACTTCCGCGTCCTCTCCTTCGATATCTACGGCACCGTTGTCGACTGGGAATCCGGCGTCCTGGCTGGCCTGCAGCCCTTACTAGACGCGAACAAGGCCGATATTTCACGAGAGGATCCTCTGAATGTATACCATGAGCTGGAAGTCGCACAGCAGACCAAGCAGCCCGATATGAAATACTCCGAGCTGCTCAGCACCATCCATCCACAAATCGCCGCACGCCTCGGCCTTCCTAAACCCACTGTGGCCCAGAACGAAACCTTCGGCCAGTCCATCGGCAGGTGGCCCGCGTTCTCGGACTCGGTGGACGCACTGAAGCGTTTGGGCAAGCACTACAAGCTGGTTGCGCTGTCGAACGTGGACCGCGAGTCATTTGCGACGAGCAACGCCGGCGTCTTGCAGGGAGTCAAGTTCGACTTGGTCATCACCGCACAGGACGTTGGCAGCTACAAGCCTGACCGCCGCAACTTTGAGTACATGTTACGCGAAGTACATGAGAAATTCGGAGCCTCCAAAGAACAGGTGCTGCAGACGGCACAGAGCCAGTTCCATGATCATCATCCAGCCAGGGAAATGGGCATCAAGTCGAGCTGGATTGTGAGGCCGGGCGCGAGTATGGGGAACCGGGAGAAGGAGATCTACGACTGGAGGTTCGATACTTTGGGGGAGATGGCGGATGTGGTGGAGAAGGCGTAGATTATGTAGTGTCTGTTTGGCAAATCGGATGGGGGCAGCCATCAATTGCAGTTTGAGGTCTAAGCAACTGGGGACATTACTCGCGTGTGTGCAAACCCCGCTTGGTGGGGTGACACTCTCACGACAGCAGCGAACACCATACGACATCTGATGACGCATTCCAGAACCATCCACCCGTCGCTCTTATGGATCAGCCATCTGCGTCTCAGCCGGCATCCGCGGCTGTCCCTCTCCCTCCCGTGATCCCATGCCTGGCAGAAGGATATTCCTCCTGCTGCTCGCCCTCACCTTCTTCGTCCCTCTGCTTTCCATGCTCTACAACCGCCTCATGGCCACAATGACGCACACAGCACCCGCCTCCTCGGCCAAGCACGCCATCGTCGTCGGCTCGGGCCTCGCCGGCCTCTCCGCCTCCTCGACGCTCCTCTCGCACCACCACCCCGTCACGCTCCTCGAGCGCCTGCCCAAGCCGGGCGGCAACAGCATCAAAGCCTCGTCGGGCATCAACGGCGCGCCGACGCGCTTCCAGCCCGGCCCCGACGACGACTTCTACGACGACACGGTGCGGTCGGCCGGGCCGGCGCTGTCGACCCTGCGCGCGCAGCGCGAAGCCCTGATCCGCACGCTCACGCAGAGGAGCAAGGACGCGGTGTACTGGCTCGCGGACGACAAGGGCGTCGACCTCAGCAAGGTCGCGCAGCTGGGCGGCCACTCGCGCGCCCGCACCCACCGCGGCGCCGGCCAGACGCCGCCCGGCGCCGCCATCGTGACCACGCTGCTGAAGGAGCTGAACGCCGACCCGAACTTCACGCTGCTCGCCAACTCGACCGTCACCAGGGTTCTGCAGGACGCCGAAGGCGCCGTGACTGGCGTGGAGTACACAAGCGCGGAGGGCGACAGGAAGGAGATCCATGGCCCCGTCGTCTTCGCGACCGGAGGCTTTGGGGGCGACTCCAAGGGCATGCTGAGGCAGTATCGTCCCGATCTCGGCGGCTTCCCGTCGACGAACGAGGCCTGGCCCGGCAGTGCGCCGCTGCTTACGGCTGTTGGAGCGCAGATGGTGGATATGGACATGGTGCAGGTGCATCCCACAGGATTCGTGGATCCGAAGGAGCCTGCTAAAGTGGTCAAGTTCCTGGCGGCGGAGGTGCTGAGGGGGGAGGGCGGCTTGATGCTGAGGGATGGGAAAAGATTCGTGAATGAGCTGGAGACGAGGCAGCATGTTACGGACAAGATCATGGAGGTGCAACCTGAAGAGCTGGACGGCGTGAAGCAATGGGATGTTAGGGTCGTGCTTGATGAGGGCGTGTACCAGGCGGCGAAGAGCCACATTGACTTTTATCTTTGGAAGGGGCTGATGCAGAAAACCACAGTTGCGGAACTCGGCAGTGACGATACTCTCAAAGTCGTTCAGGAGTTCGCAGACGCCGCGGCGGGAAAGACAGCTGATCCGCTTGGGCGGAAGTCATTCGGGCACTGGGAACTGAAAGAAGTGACGCCGGAGACGGTCGTTTATGTGGGGAGAGTGACACCCGTAGTGCACTTCACAATGGGTGGCGTGGTCATCAACGAAAAGGCGCAGCTGCTGAATAAGGAGGGCGGGCTCATCCCGGGTGTCTGGGCTGCGGGCGAGGTCAGTGGAGGCATACATGGTGCGAATAGATTGGGAGGGAGTTCGTTGTTGGAGTGCGTTGTATTTGGGCGGATTGCAGGCGAGCAGGCTGCAGAGAGCTTGCGTAGGGAGTAACCAAGGGACGGTGGTTTTGATACGAGAAGGAAAGACCAGGACTATTTTCAAATAGCTTATGAAACTATTGCTGACAATATTTAAGCAGGTTGTGGCCTGTGTACTTTTACGCAGACAAAACACTGAGTTTCTCAGTCTTGGATTGCGGTAAATATAGCACAGGGTGATCAATTATTCATCCTGTTGCACTATCAGTGACGAACTACATTCGAGCTTCGAGCATTTAATATTGATGCACTAGACAAGTACAATGAATTCGGGTTGTAGATGACCATCTGGAAGCTCACCATCCATACATCCATCCACATACGCCTCACCAATGAGCTGGTAGGTTTTGGCTTGACCACGGCGAACAACATACGGGATGCCAGAACCGCGGACAAGGCACAGACAATCACCAACCTGTGCTTCCGCAGGGCCAAGCCCTATATAGTCTGCAGCGGTAAATGGCCGCCGGCCCCAAGCTAAACACCACATCTGCTGGTAAAAGTCCCCAATATCGAGACCCCAGAATGCTCCGTTGCTCATATTCCGGAGGTTCATACCTCGAAGTTGCTTGAAAACATCAGACAACAGTTGCTCTTCCATCCGCAGCTTGAGACCATCTGGATTCCGCGCTCGAAGTTGTTGGTCGGCGACCGCGGTTCGTAAAGCTGCCTTGAAGCGCTGCTCGGCGTTTGCCTCCTTGGTAGTACGATCTACCAACTCCAGGATGCTGTGGATCCACTTTCCGGCATGATCGGCCCAATCATTTCCCTGGCGCTTCACCTGGCCTATGAAGATGACTTCCAGCTGGAGTAAGACATCCTGTCGACTAGCATTTACGTGCCGGTTCTCTCTCTGTGCTGTAGTAGTCCATTCTCGCTGTCCGCATGCGTTGTATACCGGCTCCAGGCGAGCGCAAAGCGGCATCGTTCCCCGTTCCAACTCTCGCTGTTGCAGGGGATCTCGGATGCCTTTGCGAGACCAGTCCGGAACCCAGGACGGTAGCATTATGTCGTCGTGTGCCGGTCTACGGGCCTCACAAAGCGAGAGAATCTCGATGTATCCCTCGTCTATCAAGGCGCGCGCGAGAGCCATGTAAGACATCTGACATGGAAGAGAGTAGTTCGGCAGGATGTTGTTCATGTCTCGGGCCAAGCCCAGCAACGCGAAAACCTTGTCTTCACGGAGAGTGGCATGATATTGACGAAACTGTCGGAGGAGGTAGATCAGAATTGGCTTCCCGGTGTGTGTGCGCAGCATGGTAACGTTCTGAGTGTTCCGACACTGGTCCCAGAACTCGCCCTTGATCTCCCTCAGAAGATCGACAGCTTTGCGGAGCTGTGCCTCCGTTACCGTGATATCACCACACTGATACACGAGATCTTTCGCGTTGACCAGCTCTTGAATGATCCATATTCGGCTCCAGTACGGACAGTTGAAGAGTTGCAGGAGGGCCTGCTTGAGGTCCTTGTGCTTGCCGTACAGCGGATGTTCGATATTTGCCGTTGGGCCACTACTCCGGGCGATCCAGTCCATTGCCAGCTTCGTTCCGCTTCGCTCTGATCCCATCCACGCAATGACGCTCATCGCACGCCGGAATATCTGCGACATGATCCTGACCTGCGCTTCCTTCTCCTCGTTGTCTTCTTGGTTGATGCAGAGAGCGTCAACCCAGAGCAGACGGCTCTCATCCTTGTGCCTAAGCTGTTGCAGAGCCGCCTCCAGGTTCTCGCCCACCTGGACATGGATCCCGTTGAGGATGACTGTCTGCGATGGATGCGGCGCACCCCAACAATACGATAGTGCTGTGTAAGGCGGCAGAGCAAGCCCTTCATCGTCAAATGGTACATCAATAAGCACGCACGATATCGTTGTGCTTGTCACGGCAGGAGATTGTGGCGGCTGCTCGGTAGAGAACTTCTCCGGACTGCCTTCCTTCACAGGCAGAAGCTGGACGAGGCGAATCCATCTTGGATAAGGAGGTTTGGGACGGTACACAAGATGCGACATTGTCGAGGACTGTGTTGATTGATATGGGGGAATCCGTGAAAGAAGCGCTTCAATCCATGTCAGGTGCCTAGAAATTTGCGGGGTTGTTCGGTCATGCCGATAAGTGAGTTGGGGGCCAGCGATATCCGCTTCACGAGCACCATCACCTGATGGTTTCTGGGGACTCTACAGCGGTTATCGCGTGCTCCAGAATTTGTGTACGTCAGATTTGTTTAGGACAGCAGATGCGTAAATTGCCATGGGATTTGCGCTTTCGATATACCGCTTAATTATTTACAGGGAAGAAAGCCCTTTCACCAATTATCCAAGCTCTTCTCTACCACCCTCCTCAACTCCTCCCAAAATGTTCTCCGTTCTATCGGATGAAATCTCCCTACACCCGGATCATTTACTGACCACACATCATACTCTCTGTCAATGATCTTTACGATCTCCAACGCCTCATCAAGCCCTCTCGCCTTCCGCACCTCCTCCAACCACCGGAAAGCCCGCCGATAAAACCTCCTAGCGCCGGCCACGGTCTGCCAGGTGCTGTTCGTGTCGAGAAGGCGCAGACACTGCAGGTTGACGCCGCCGTCGGCGAGCAGCGTGAACGCAGCCACATCGAAGTTGCTCTTCAGGCTGCGGCAGATGTGGTCGTCGAGCACGGTGACGTGCCGCAGCAGGCCGCGCGTGGCCGGCGACAGCCCCGCCAGGAAGCCGTGCAGCGCGCACCCGTCCTCGAAGTACAGCGGCTGCCCGTACAGCAGCGCCGCGGCCTCGGCGTAGGTCTGCCTGCACGCGAGCAGCAGCGCGGGGGCGAGCGACTGCGAGTGCGGCTCGAACGGCGAGCCGCCGTCGCGGTGGTCGTGCTGGTGCGGCCACGCCGGCACGACGCCGTTGGAGCAGCTGCTGCCGACGTTGCCCATGTAGGTCTCGGGGCCTGCGGCTATGCGCTTCGGGGTGCGGCGGTAGTGGACGAAGCGCTCGTTGATGTAGGCGCCGCCGATCGAATCGATCAGGCATTCTTGGTAGATCATGTCGCGGAGCTCGCGCGGGAGCGATAGGAAGGGGAAGACTTTGCGTTTCGGCAGCGGCCTTGGTTTCTGGAGAGTGTCAGTATCTGGGCAATGTGCGGGCGAACGCGACGAGGGTGGCTACCTTGCGTGCTGCACTGGGACAATCGTACTCCTCGTCGGAAGCGTAGATCCGCTCATCGTCGGAGTCGATCTCACCGTACGATACGGGTGCCCTTGCCCGCTTGGGCCGGTGTCGTGTAGGAGTGGAGGAGCAGTCTTGCTGCCTCTTCCGCTTCTTGGAGCTGCTTCCCTCGGAGGAGTTCGAGAGCAGGATGCTTGACGCCTGCGCCATGCGGGCGCGAGCGGCAGCGTATAGGACGGTGAGAGAGGACATGTTGAACATGATACTGCACAGCATTCCAGCGTAGCGTCCGGTGGCTCGTTATATGTCCGAATGCAGCAGCACTGGGCAGGTCTGCGCTGTTGCCGTAGCGGGTTAGCGCAGGCTGCAATCAGGCAGCAAAGCTCTTCCGGGCCATCGCGGGCGCCACTGCAGAGGCCATCAACGCGAAACTTAATAATAATGTTGGCACTCGTTTTGAGAGTGGTCTATACACATGTTGTACAGTGGCCAATGTCCTGTGCCACGATAAAGCGAAAAGAAGGAAGGCGAAGTCATCCGCTCGCCGTCCACAGAATTTACAAAAGGCGTGATATTAATCCAACATTGAAATCCAAAATCCCCAACCTCATTGCCGGATATACTTGCCATCCCAAGGCCATACACATTACATTCATCGACCTGGCAGCTCTCCCAACCCAGGATGCTCCAACAATCTCTTACATCGACCGCAAAAGCAGCCTCTTCGCCGTCGCCGCTGCCGACGTCGCCGCTGCGTCTCCCCCTGCAGCGCCCGTGCCCGTCTCGGATGTGCCCTTCGTGTCGTTGTGATTCAGGCCCGTGGGCTGCACGAGGTCCATCGGGATGTCGGGCAGCGAGGTGAGCGACTTACGGGCGACAAGCGGTCCGACAATGAGAGCGATGAAGACCGCGAACATGGCGAAGTACAGGATACTGTAGCGCGTCACGCGGCGCTTGCGTAGCTTCGTCTGCTTGAGAGAGTAGATGGGAGGGCGGATCTGGCGGCTGCACGGTGCAAAAGAAGAAATGTTAGCGCTGGCTGCAAGGGAAATTGACTTGACGGGGGTGTTTTCCGGGGGACAAGTGAGGGACGTACCTTGGACGCAACCAAAAGAGCATGATCGAATGCATTTTATCGATGTACGGTACGCACAGCACCGGCAACATCAGGAACAAGAGCAAATGCCCAAGGCAGAAGTCTCCGGCAAAGTAGCCAAGCTCCGTGATCTTAGCCAAAAACTCGCGGCCGGGCTGGGAGAGCGTATGCCATCCCATGGTGTACCATTTGCCCGTCCACCACGCGATGTTTGCCGTGTCGGTTTTGAGCTCGCGGGTCAGCGCCAGCGCAACAATCAGCTTGTAAAACCACCGCTGGATCGCCATCATCGCGATCAGGCCGGTGAGCGCCTTGGCGAAGCTCCAGCCTTCGAGGAAGAACATGACTTCAAAGAAGGCGACGTTCGCAATCACAGCAATGGCATGTGCGATGGCGGCCAACACGGCGCCGAATTTCTTGCAGCACATGCTCAGCACGGGACCCATGCAGCACGCGATGCCGAAGAAGACGCCCGCGACGCCGGCATTCACGGCGATGGGACCGAATCCACACAGCGCGAGGCGGATCAGCGAGTTGGTTGCCTTGAGGTCGCTGTCGGACACGCCGTCCGGCTGGGTCGCCCCCTGCACGCCCGTCTGCGCGTTGATGAAGAGGTACGGGACCGCCGTCACGGCGACGAGGAAGAGCGGGCCGATGACCTCGCTGAAGAAGATGTTCGTGAACTTGGCCCGGGGCATGTCGGCGCCGGCCATCTTCGACGACGGATCGCCGAGCGTCTTCTTCTTGAAGCCCGTCAGCCGCGTGCGCGAGAGCCGGCAGAAGCTGATCCACGACGCTGCGTGGCTGCGCGTGTTTCCGCGCGAGAGCCAGCGGATGAACTCCCGGTAGTCAACGAAGAAGTCGTTCCACGAAAACTGGTGCGGGTTGAAGAGGAAGGGCGAGACGCAGAGCGCCAGCAACGACACCCAGAAGTAGATGCACCACGCGTTCCAGATGGTCATGGTCGCGAAGAGCAGCATGATCAGGGAGCGCGCTCCGAGATATATCGACGGCCCGGCAAACCGCGAATACAGAATGCTGAACGGAATGCGTGCTGTTGCAAAGCCGCGGCCGGTGCCAATGTAGCGCGCACCGCCGAACGAGAGATTCGTGTACAGGGCATTCGCATATATCTGACAGACAAAGACTTCGAAGAGCGGCGACATGGAGGAGAAGTGCTTGGCCAGTCGGGAGCCGGCTTGGAAGGGGCCCCTTTCTATGAGTTCCTGCACCGTGAGCGGGATGAAGGCGATTATGATGACCACCAGGATGGAGACCGTGGAGCGGGACACCCAATTGAGCACTGGTTGAACGTTTGCGCAGCCTGTCGGGTACAGTGGGTCGGTGATTGGTTTGTTGTGGTCATATTTGCACTTGATGATTTCGTGCCGGAGTGCGCCGAGGTTGAGGATGACGAACATGAGGAATTGGACGGAGACCATGATAAAGAGGTTGTTGATGTGGAAGCCAGGATGGGCGTAGTAAAAAGAGAGAAAGCGATCCAGAGGTAGCTGCGTGCCGAGGTAGTAGTATTCGCGAGACAGCATCTGCTCCCCCATGCCCGTGCCGATTTTCGTGATGAAATTCAAGATCGAGCCGAACCTGTCGCAATCCGTTAGCAAAGCTTCACTGCACAGAACGTGGGCACCAACCCGAGGTCGCGGCCTTTGCCGCATTGGTAGTACTCGCAATGCTTGATGCGCCCGCCGCGGCAGAGCGCCGTCATGCCTGCGTAGATGTCCTCGTTGAGATGGAGGCCCTTTTGCGCCTTGGAAATGCCGCCGCGAGTGGTCATGTATATGCCGTTCATGAAGTCTGGATGGCCGTAGTGCAGCTTGCCCCCAATCTCAGCCAAGGTGCGGCCAAACATGGTGCCAAAAGTCTGCTCTTTGCCTGCGGCAACATCGCCGAGTATTCCAATGTTTTCCGAAAAGATGTATTCGCGCGCACCGAGGATCGCGACGGGGCTGAACTTGGGAGCGGGCAGACCTGGCGTGTACGTGGAGAAATGCTCTGTCGAGATTTCCTCAAACTCGGCCAAGACGTTCCGGATCTTCAAACATTCTTCCAGATAGCAGTCCTGATTGGCGTCGATGAGTTGAATATACTCTCCGCGGTAGAAGATGATGGAGTGATTCTGATTGTCCGACTTGCCGTCTCCCAGGATGGGGTTGCCGGACAGGCGGACGCGGAAGCGAGGCTTGCGCATCCCGTTTTCTTCCATCAGCTCCGAATGGCCGTCGATGAGCGCGGAGTAGATAATCGGGTCATCGCCTTCGTTCTCCGGCGCCTCTTCATCCAGATACGAGATCTGCAAGTCCGGATATGCTCGCAGCAGGAACTCGACGTTTTCCCGCTCCTCCTTCGTAAACTTCGCATACCGCTGCATGGCCACGCACATTTTGAATTTCCGCCGAGCCATGCGCTCGAGCTCCTTTTCCAGCGCGCTCGAATTGCTCCCGTACATCTGCACGACTTCTGGATTTTCGACGCGGTACAGCAGCTTGATGGCGCGGGCATAGTTCATGAAGCCAGAAACGGTGCGATAGAGCGTTTGCGCGCGGAGCGAGGCCCAGATGCGAGTTCGAAGCGTGTATTCCGGGGCCGCCGACTTGAATCCGATGCAGTAGAAAGGAAGATCATCGATTTTCGCCTTTTGCTCGTCCTTTTCCGAGGCCAGTCCAGACGCTTCTTCGGCAAGGATCTTCGTGTCCTTAACAAAGCAGTCCCACTCGTGAGGATACAGCTGTTTCAAGTACTCCAGCAACGTCACGCGCGAGTACGGGTCGTCTTCTCGGATGATCTCCCTCAGCGAGAGAAGGATCTTCTCGCCGTAGTGTGGCACCATCACACTGAACGTGGGCATGTTGTCAACCGGAACCTGAACCAAAGCCACGGTTAGCAGATCCTCGTTCCAGCAGACCAAAAGAAAAAGGAAAGAAAAGCGTGACGCACCGGCTCCGGAATAGGCGTTGAAAGTGACTGGCCAAAAAACGAAATACGGCGCTGAGCCTCGCCGTTCGGAGGAAAGTATTCAGTTTTGAACGCATGATCCTCCTGTGACACGAAAAACGTTGGGGCACGCAGCGTCCTCTTTCCATCCTTCTCGCTGGGTATCTGATGATACAGGAGCTTTTGCACGTGGTCGATTGCAAGTAGATGCTCTCTGTACATCGAGATAATCACGGCATTCCAAATCTGCGAGATGAGGATCTTTGGCTTGTACTTGATTTCCATGTCGTTGGTGGCCAAGATCTTCGAGTAAATACGCTTCGGCAGGCGGGAGAAGATATTACGCCACGGAGTCAAAATGGAAATGCCGAGGTAAAAGGAGCGGGCCACGGAAAACACGGTGTTGCAGATGATGTACCACAGGTATCTGAGAGAAAGCTTGAGGTCAGCGGCCTTGGCCCCCGGCATGAATGGAAAAAGCACTGGACCTACGTGTCGAGGAAGAAGAGACAAAGATCCGTGAAGAACATCAGGCCGAGCAGGATCTTCGGTTGGTTCTTGCAAAGGATATCGGCTTTGCTGCCGAGTATCTTGTCTCCGAGACAGTTGTCTATCTTCATGGTTTGCAACACCCGAATCGGGTCACGGAACGAGAGCGTCAGGAAGAAGTACGATTCGGCAAACTTGGCTCCAAAAACCAGGACCCACAGCCCATACGACATCCACATCTTCTTGCCGTGCAGTGTGTGGAAGTTCGCGGTGAACGAGGCGCTCGCGAGGTATCTCCTTGACTTGGTGTTCATGTAGCTGCCGAAGAGACCGCCGAGCTGGAGAGAAGATCAGATGCGATTCTCGACCGCGCACAGAATTCAGGGAAGGGCAGGGAACTTACCGGCATGATGGTGAAGTAGACCATCGTGGCGAGGGCGATGAAGAACTGCACGATTCCAAGCGCGTGCGCAATGGCCCCGGTTTGCTTGACGCCAAAAACGTACACGGACGGGGCAACGTTCAAGGCAAACATTCCGAGCAAAAACCACATGCGTTTCCGTAGGTGCTGCGCTCCAGGCCACTTGCGTGGGACGTATCTCCACTCACAGGCGGTGGCGATGATCATGACCACACAGGCCACGGTGCCTCCGAGGCCAACGGCAGACCACTGTGCGGCGGGATGGGGCTTGTTGTTCACCTGCTGCAGGTAGTTCTTGGTGTAGACGGTTGGTGAGTTGTACGCAGTGTAGAACCAGAACATGGTGAGGTGGAGGACCCAGATGCGGTTGAAATTGGTCACCATGTGCCACCACGACCGCGTTTCCCGGTAGGTCTTGAAGAAGGCTTTTTTCCAGTTGATCTCTTTCCATTTTCCGAAGCGCTCGGCCGGTGGCAGATCCATGAGGCGCGACTTATCCTCCAGGACGATCCGGTCGAGCCCGTCGGGGTACCTAAGGAGAAAGGCCAGGTCAGCGAAGTCGTCCGCCGCGACCAACAAGCTCGACCTACCAAAAGAGCTGGTTCATGTCATCATAGCCAATGATCTGCGAATGGTCACGCTCCCGGCGCACATACTTTCCCTCGAAGATCTCGTACCCCTGGTCTCTGCAATATGTGTACAGCGGGGTAATGACGTTCTCGAGAAAGGAGAACTCGGGGGCGGGTTCTTCGAGGGCTTGGCATGCGGGAGAGGTGTAGTAGTCATTGGCGCATTTGAAGATAAAGCAAAGACATTCCGGCAGAAAGCGCACCTGGTTGGCTTCGCCCCAGATGAGCAAGTACAGCGCCACCTGGCGGACCCGCTCCTGCGCCGGCATGCGGTTCATGTGGCTCATCCAGCGGTACTCGGCGGCTTCGAGGCTGTTGTCGCCCTCGTACTGCTCCTCGCCCTCGGCATCGTCGGCGCCCGTGGCGTTCTTCTTGTTCTTCCTCCTCTTTTTCTTCTGCTTCTTGCTCTCGCGGGGCGGGGTCTCCCCGCTCGCATGGGTGCCGGAATCGTCCAAGTCCATCTGCGCGGCAAAGTACCACTTGCGGTAGTTGGAATAGTCGCCACCAATGTAGTCGGCATGCAGCGAGAGCAGCGCCTGGTTGGGCGGCATGCGCGATGCGCGCGAGTCCAGCAGCGTCATGAAGTGGTCGAACATGTTCCGCATGCTGTCTCTCTGGAAGCCGAACTTGGCCGTCAGGTCGAGGAAGACCTCCTCGATCTCGGTCGCCGAGAGGGGGATGGTCTCATTGGACGACCACGCGGGATACGGCTCGCGTGAGCCTCGGCCAACCGGTGTTTCGCTGTCGAATGCCACGCTGCTCATCGGCAGCGAAGTCTCGGAGCCCGCCCAGCCGGAGCCGGCGCCGTAGTGCGGATAGCCGTCGGGGGCAGTGAAGTCGCTGAAGGCCTCGGACTGCTCCTCAGACGTGCGGTACCCGCGGGCGGCCGCGGGATGGTCGTAGCTGGCCTGGTCATAGCCGGCCGGGTCGTAGCCGGCCTGGTCGTATATTTCATGGCCGCTTTGTGTCTGGTAGCCGTCATCGTAGTAGCCCTCGTAATATCCCTGGCCATCGTAGTGAGCGTGGTCGGAGTAATAATTTGCGTTGTCGTCGTAGTAGTGTGCGTCCTGGTTGCCGCTGTCGTAGTAGGCCGAATGGTTGGCGTTGTTGGGGGACGACATCCTGGCAGCCCGGCCTAAAGAAACGGCGCGTCGTGCGCGCTTTGAACGCGCTGGAAAGCGGCGGAGAAACGAGAGAAGCAGGCCAAGCCGACAGGGCGAGGGCTGAGCGAGTGTGGTCGAGGTTCCCGGGCAGAGAACAGAGCGAGAGAGCTTAACAATGCTTGAGGCTCCGGGCAAGCAACTACAAAAAGCCGCCGCAGTTCAGTCCCGCGCGTCAGCCTGGCTGCGCGCTGCCGCCAACTTTTCTTTCATCATGGGCTCGGCCGGATTCCCACGGGTTCCCACGGATTCCGGTAGCAGGCGGATGCGATCATCCCAATGGCAGCTGCCGCCGTTGTTGGGCCCAATCGACGCATCTTGCCTTCGTATCGCGGCCGGGCTTCCGGTATTGCAAGGTATGCAGGACACCCCAATCATGGTGGCCTCGAGAGGATTCTCGTGATCTCGGACGGCGGAGGCTGTGCACGCGGCCAATGGAAGAGTAGCGTGCCTGGTCCGGCGGGTCCCGGATCACCAACTAGGGCTTTCCACGGCCGGGGAAGCGAGGACTGACAGGAACGGAACGGCCATGACCCGTGCCGGTATGGCCTGACGACGCGTACGACGAGCGGGGATATGTCAGCAGTTTCGAGGGCCGCCCCTGCTGTTTCTCCCGCCACGGATTGCACCATCGCGGGCAGAACCTTGCGCTGCGTGGATCTTGAATGTTTCGGGCGGTGCTGGTTCGATAGAAAACACCGTCTTTGCGATTGGACATCCAACAGTTGCGCCTCGGGGTGGTGGCTCTGGTCTTGCTCTCTGGATAGGATCATCGGGCTGCAAGAGGTCTGCAGCGGATTGCCGCGGCCCGTCCATCTGCAGATCAGTTTCGCCTCGTTAGGTAGTGTGCGCGCATGCGGTCCGAGCGGAGCATGGGTAGCCGCCTGCACAGGAGGTGGCGGAGGCAACGAACCTGGGATGGCGCCCAGGCAAACGTCGGGAGCGGCGCGCCGCCGGCCAGCTCGCATTTGATGGGCGATAGGCGCTGGGCAAGTGCCGGAGTCGTTGCGTCACGGATCGACGGGACGAATCGCAGCGTGCGACGAACACGAGCGCAACGAACACGAGCGTAGACAGTACCTTAATATATACGGCGCAGGAGTGGGATCCCCCCCATGCTTCCTGCGATGCTCCGAAACGGCTTGCCAGCTGATAGGCTGATTAGATTGTAATCGAAGGCGGTGCGGGATGCGACAAAATGCGGGGCGCATCCTTTGGCAGCAGGCTGGCTTAGGTATTTAGCTATCCCAAGTGCCCACCGTAGTCTTCCATTTCTCACACACCAAGCAAGACTGTTCGGCAATTTGGGATGGACCAAGACAGCCCCGCACAGAGGAAACTCCGCCGGGGAATCAACGTGGAGCCGCTTCGTGCACAGGGAGGCTATAGCTTCGAAGCCATCGGCAGCATCCTCCGCAATGATCAGGCTACGCAGCTCCCCAGTACTCGGCACAGAGCTGCACACTTAACAAATTCATCAGTAACTGTACAGTGCACATGACTCCCGATGGAAAATGTGTCAGATTCCAGTCTCACACCTGGGCTCCATGGATGGCAAAAGGCTGAAACCGACGAGAAGAAGGCTCTCGATATGACGTCC
The DNA here is from genome assembly GCA_021436925.1 of Neofusicoccum ribis. Lineage (NCBI taxonomy): Eukaryota > Fungi > Ascomycota > Dothideomycetes > Botryosphaeriales > Botryosphaeriaceae > Neofusicoccum > Neofusicoccum ribis. Next base: position 67,731 of record JAJVDC010000200.1, read on the forward strand.
CCTCCGAAGAGCTGAACAGCCTTCGCAACCTCTTACCAAGCCGCCTATCCGTCCCAACATTCTTGGAAGCCTAGGGTTGGTATACTCTTTCCTACCCTGCGTTTGGGACCTTGTCAACCTTTTCCGCGGTGCTGCCGCTGCATTAGCTGGCTACTTCTGGCTGCAAACTACCGCGACATCGCACACGTAGACTTTGGCATGCTCCTTTCGTCTTTTGTCGTAAGAAGTGTGACACCTTGGGCAGCTGTATTTTTTTTTTTTTTTCGTCTCCTTCGAGCTCGGCCCCAGCTGCGACCCAGGCCCGTCTGGTGACAATTTTTTCTACATCAAGTGTTCTTGTTGGGGCGGGATCAAATTCAAAATTGATGCACTCGAACGGTGGCATGCAACGTCAATAATGAGGCTCTTCAGAAACACAAACTAAACGGATACTTCCCGCTTCCCCGAAACGCGGCCGGGGTTAACGGCACAGCATACACCGATTGGTTTTCCGCTTGCTTTGCCCCGTTAGACAGATAGACTTGGAATCCTGTGACTACGATCTGACCAGCCAGCCTCGTTACATTGAACGATATTACGGGCAGCAGCGAGGATTACTGCTGCCTACAATGGGCTTCAAAGCCACGGCGTCATTGGTCCGACCGGGCCCCCTGCAAACACAACAGAGCAGCGGGCGTCAGTTGGCCTTGGGGGCTAGCGTACCGTTCGCGTGGCTTTTGCGCCGCGTTTCGTTCAAGCCACTTCTTCCGCAAAACAAGGCAGCTGCTCGCATTCTGGCAAGGTCTGCCTGTGTCTGCCTCGTGCGGTGCGTAAGCACTGGTGCCATCTACGGAAGTGCGAAACTATGAGCCAATCAGGGGGGAAGCGGCCGCCAGACTGAGACCCACTTGCCGCCCACCCCCCATTTGCTCAGCCTTGCGTGCAGGGGAACCCGAGTTAAATATTGGGCCCTTCGAAACCCCGCCTCGACCTTTGAATTTACGAAAGGTCCGTATTGCCAATGTCTGCTCTTGTAAGCCATCGTTGTGGCCTCGGACTTGGCCACTCTCTCTCCACGAGAAGTTCCGAGCAAGCATCTTTCCCCACACAACATGTGAGACCTGTTCGTTTCGTGCTTTCCTCTTCCCACTTGCAAATGTATGGCTATGTCTTTGTAACACGTTTTTCACAGCATGCATCGCCCACTTCACGGCGACCTGACGAATTTTTTGCTTGCCCTATTTACAAGCATGCCCAGATTTGCGGGTGTCGCGAAGACGAATGCAAATATGCAGGACGTGGTTTCAAGAATATGGCAGAATTAAAGTAGCTTGGCCCTCGCCATCTCTCCCTTTTGCGGACAAGTAAACAGAAAAGATCTTTACTAAAACGTTTGGGAATCAGGCGTCACCTGAAGGGAACACATCACAAGATAGGCGTTGAAAAATGCCATCTGTGCTCAAGCTTCTTTCTCGAAAAAGGTGGTCTAGATGCACACACAAGCCAAGGAACGGAGTGTCGTCGAAAAGGTGTTCTGAAGGGCAGTGGCCAGGTTGTGCTTTGGCGCTCTCTTTACAAAAGCCTGTATCGAGAATGCATGCATCCAGACAGCCCGTGTAAGCATGACGAAAATTCAAATGTACGAAATCTGACTTTTCACAGACTACACAACCCAAGACAATGCTACCGATGAGATGAAGTATGCCGAGATCTCTCAACTGAGAGCAGAAAGAACACCTCACATTCCCGCTGCTGCAGAAATTCTACCAGCGCTTCATGAAGATGGAGAGCTGATGATAAATGCCCTTGGAAGTCATGACACTGGTGCTAATGCTCCATACCGGGAGGCACCTCTCCACAGGAATCACGCTCCGGGACATTGTCAAGGCTCGCCCCGTTTTTCGAACCAATCACAGGAACCACAGGAAACCTTGTCATATCGGCCATCAAGTATGCCAGGACAGGCCACAAATCCCGTTGCAATCCAGGAGACTATGAATGCCGCGGTCGTAATGATTCCACCATTTTCTTTTGAGAAGATGTCCTGTGCTCCTCATTGGGAGTCCAGTGGAAACGGTGGTTCTTTTCAATCGCCCTTGACCCACTCTGGAGATTCACATCAACCTCAACAGGTAGTAAGACCAGACCACTATGAGTTTCACTCTTGGAGCCAAGGAATGCAGTCCGATTTTACCCAGGATGGGAGTTTGTTCCGGAGTTCCCAGGACAGCCCAAGGACGGAATTTCAGCCCCTCAACGGTGCTTTAGATACCACCACTGATTGGCTTTATATTGATGAAAATGTCCCATGGCCGTCGAACTCCATCAGCCAGGAAGAGTTTTGAAATTTCCAGAGGATTTGTCTTCGTTGTCCATGTTAGCCCTTTCGGTTCTCTAATTCTACTGTCAGGGTATTCCTTCACTGTGGATGACTTAATGTAAAGAAGAAAATCGGAACGGCTCTTTATTTCTATTACTTCTAAGGTCAAACTTAAAGACAGGAGTTTCTTTTACTTTCCACGTTCGAACTCCTTTTCGCGAACGGTTTCCAGTTCAGTCCTTAACAACCTGGGCCAAATCCACACAAGATTAAAAATTCAACAATGCTGTTACTCAGCTTTATCCTCTAAACCGTACCGGAAATTAAATCCCTACTTTTCTTGTAGTTTTAGTATTATAACTATACCGCATTTGGTTCTATTAACTATATTAGTCTATAATCACGTGTTTTACTCTTAGCTCAACGCTATTACGCTAGTCTCTATACTACTTCTTTTTCTTACCTTCTTACTACAACTAAGATTACTATAATAGCTCCCGTATTCTTCTAAACGCGTAGTATATAGTCAGCTTAGATAGCTTTAATTTATAGAATAGCGGCGTCTACTTTCTCACACCGTTTAATAGAAGTTAATAATTAATATACGGCTCAATTCAAATTCTTATATAGTAAATTAGATAACTATATACTAGTCCGACTTTAGCTAGTATAAGAGGCGGGTATATAGAGTATCTTTCTAACCCTCCTCTCTATACTATACTAAGAATCTTACTATATTATAAGATTATCTACTTTACTATAGTTATAAGCCTAGATGCGTATTAGATACTTTCTACTATCTAGTATACCCTCTATAAGTACTTTTTTATATATTTAACGTTGTTTTATAGTATCTAGACGATATATTATTATTAGCTAATATTCTTTCAACTACTATTTAAGCACTATTAGTTACTAACGCGCTATAGTACTAATAGAAGTTATTAAACCCCCCTACTATTTCTATAGTAGTCCTATAGCCGCGCTTACTAGTATTAAATCTTATTAGACGCTACTATAAGCTCCTATAGGCTAATTATTATCTTAAATACGTCTCTATAGTGGGACAACTAGTATTTTAGTATTAGATCTAAAGCTATAAAGGCTAATATCTTTAAATACGTCGATCTAGTACTTTTAAGCCTTCTAATATAATTAGTAGAGTCTCTACTACTCGTATAGCTAGTACTAGTAGAAGAAACAACTACTATAATAGCTAAACAACGAGAGGACTATTAACTCTTATTAATTAAGTATAAGGCTTTACTTAAGAAGTATAAGGAGGTATAGAAAGTACTAAATAAGCTCTTAGATCTTATTAAGGACTTAGTTAGCGCCTTAGTACTCTAAATACTCTAAGAAGTAGATAACTCTTAACTATATAATTAACTTAAGGTACTTAAATAGTACCTTACTCCGTTAGATTA